>JAFMOD010000356.1:84023-113551 GCA_019802435.1 Corydoras maculifer
TAATAATAGCCTAGATACGAGATCCTTAGAACCCACAAGATTACCACTAGTACCTCCAGATTAGTGGAACTCCTCACACCGGGCATTTTAATGGGATTCGTAACCACCTGATACGCTAGGGCGTGGTAGCTGAGTGGTTAGGGTGTTGGGCTGTCAATCAGAAGGTCATGGGTTCGAATCCCAGCTCCACTAAAGTTACCAATGTGGTTCCCTGAGCAACCCCTATTGGTAGAGCTCCTTGCACCAGCGCTCTGCAGAGCATTTTAACGGGATTCGTCAACACCTGACATGCCAGGACGTGTCAGCTCAATGGTTAGAGTCTTTGGCTGTCAACCAGAAGGTTGTGGGTTTGAATCCCAGCTCCACTGAAGTTACCAATGTGGTTCCTGGAGCAACCCCTATTGACCTGGGGTATCACAACCAACCCTGTGTTCTTACCCTAACCATCAAGTTGGGATGAATGTTGAGATAACTGTTACTTTGGATAACGGCGTCAACCCAACCAAAATAATTATATAATAATAATAATTGCCTAGACACGACATCGTTGGGCTGTCAATCAGAAGGTCGTGGGTTCGAATCCTAGCTCCACTGAAGGTACCAATGTGGTTCCTGGAGCAACCCATGCTGCATCATAACCAACCCTGTGTTCCCCCAATCAGAAGGTTGTGGGTTCAAATCCCAGCTTTACTGAAGGTACCAATGTGGTTCCTGGAGCAACCCCTATTGGTAAAACTCCTCGCACCGGTGCTCTGGAGAGCATTTTAATGGAATTCGTCACCACCTGATATGCCGGGGCGTGCCAGCTCAATGGTTAGGGTCTTGGGCTGTCAATCAGAAGGTCGTGGATTCGAATCCCAACTCCACTGAAGTTACCAATGTGGTTCCTGGAGCAACCCCTATTGACCTGCATCATAACCAACCCTGTGTTCTTACCCCAACCTTTAAGTTGGGATAACTGCATGTCGCTTTGGATAACTGCGTCACCCCAACCCGAATACCGTCACCGCTGGCACACTGCCTTGGAGCACCTCAACCACGGCGTGACAGCACCCACGAGGGAGCTCGCGGTTTTGCATGATGAATTAAAATTGAACAGCGCGGTCTTTCAAGTCCTCCCCTTGCTCTGCTCACTGAGCGGTACCTTTGTGTTTTGAGGTGCTGCTTTGAGGCAGAACTACATAAACAAATGAGCCTCACCCATTCATCCATTCATTATAATACGGCTTTGAAACCCCGCCGGGGGTATTTGCTTTGCTTTCCTTTTTTTTTTTTTAAATATACTAACGGTAAACCTCGCAGCTTCAACAGTCCATGGAATTCAAAGGGTCTCAAATAGGCAGCGCAAGTATACGACATTCAGCACGTAGACCTCATTCACAGCCACCTGCAAAAGGGGGTCGGGGGTCAGGGGTCGGTCATTAAACAGCACCCGTGGAGCAATCGAGGCTAAGGGCCTGGCTCCAGGGCCCACACACTGGTACCCTTATTTATTTATACGCCGTTATCTGGATATACAGAAAATTTTAGGGTTCTAAACCAGCGGAACTTTGACCTCGGACATTTAAGACATGGCGGACGCGATGATTTATTATTGTCAGGAGTACTAAAGGTCTCTGAAGTGTTGTAGGCGGATTTGGGAGTGTGACACCTTAAAATAAAAGGTTTAAAAATAATAATAATAAAACTGTCTTTTGATGAAAGACCTCCGCAGGCTGAGGAGGGACACTGCATCCAGATCGGGGACCCCCCCCGCGCGACCCTAGTAGCGCATAAAGCGGAAGATAATGGATGGACGTAATATTAAAGGGTCCCATATCACACCCTACACAAGGTGAGTTGCGACGCTCATCATCACCACACCCCCCCGCCAACAGTCCGTTTCCTCGCCTTCCTCCTGCATGGTTTAAATAGCAACGCTGCGTGTGAATATATCTCCCCGATAGACGTGGCCATCTCAGGTCCATTTCCGGCGTATGGCTTTAAACCCAGTCGCCACGCCCACTGAAAACCCCCTCTCCAGACGAGGACAGTCAGATGTGGGTGGCTCTTTTGTTGGGCGGTGGATCATCAACACTGGAACACATAGAACACTCTATACTGTGGGTTCTCCATTAACAGCTGCACCGTGAAAATAGCAACCCGCCAAAGTCAGAGCGTGTGACCTGCAGTACTTCACATTTGTTAGTAATTCATTCATCAGGAGGTACAGTGCACTGTAATGTAAATAAGCCCAAGGGGCGGGGCGGGGCTGGAATGTGTCACCCGCACAGCGAGGCTCTAAGCAGAACTGATGTTGATCTGAAGGGGGCGTGGCCTACAGCCTCCATTCTAGATCATCTTAAAAGGGGTCTAATGAGTTTAAGGCCAATTATGGAGCGTCGCACGGTCACGCTGGATCGTCAATAAACCTGACAGGACGGGGTATGTTTATGATTACATAGCATTACATAAACTACTACACGCCCGAAGTTGCATTGTGATGAGATAAGCATGTCCACACCCAGGGCTTTGAACACATCCCCTCAAACGTAGAACAGCAACAACCCTTTGGGTTCCCCAATGCCTGGGCACTGGGCAGATACACCCAGGACAGGGCACCAATCCATCACTGGGTGCACACTCACACAAACACGATATATTGTGGCAATTTATCCATCCATGCATTATCTTCCACTTTATAGGGATGATGGGGGGGGGGGGTCCCCATGCCCATCCAGGGGTGAACGTTTCGGGCACTGGGCAGATACACCCAGGACAGAGCACCAATCCATTACTGGGAAGACACTCACACAAACACAATATATAGGGGCAATTTATCCATCCATTATCTTCCACTTTATCCTCTACTGGGGTTGTGTGTATGGGGGGGGGGGTCCCCATGCCCATCCAGGGGTGAACGTTTCGGGTGCCGGGCAGATACACCCAGGACAGGGCGCCAATCTATCACTGGGCACACACTTACACACACACACTCTATATGGGGCAATTTGGAGAATTCAATTGACTTGATCCATGTTTTTGGACTGTGGGAGGAAACCCAACGCAAATACGGGGAGAACATGGAAACTCCGCCCAGATTGGGATTCAAACCTGGCATCCCTAGCACTGAGAGGAGAACATGCTAAACCATTAATCCACCGTGCCACCCAAGCATTTATTAAACAGACCAAATGTAAATGTGTCCTAAACATAAATAGAAATAAAAACAGACAGGAATATTATTCCATAATCAATAAACTTTTTTCATCCATTATCTTCCGCTTTATCCTCTATTAGGGTCGTGGGGGGGTTCCCCATGTCCATCCAGGGGAGAACGTCTCGGGCGCTGGGCAGATACACCCAGGAGAGGGCGCCAATCCATCGCTGAACACTCACTCACACAAACACACTCTCTATGGGGCAATTTTGAGAATTCAATTGACTTGATCCATGTTTTTGGACTGTGGGAGGAAACCGGAGAACCCGGAGGAAACCCACACGGACACAGGGAGAACATGGAAACTCCACCCAGATAAGGGTTAGAACCAGGAATCCCTAGTGCTAAGAGGAGAACATGCTAAACCACTAAGCCACCATGCCACCAAATTAAAACTTATATAACTTAAAATACTTTGCACTCCATAAAAACGTGAAAAACGATGCTTTTCTACCAAAACAAAAACATTATTTGCCCTCGGGCCGGTTTAGAAAAATAAACTTCACATTTAAATATCTGTAACTATTTGTGCTCTCCATAAAAAAAAAAAATGTTCCTGTCAAAAATCATACAAATTTAAAATATGAGCACTGGGACATTAACAACAATAACAGTAGATTAATGTAAAATGAACTCGCGGGCCAGATATGGCCCACGGGCCTATGGCATAGTGGTTAACACATCCGCTTCTCAATGCTGGGGATCCGTGTCCACATCCCGACAGAGGGTGAAGCACTCCGTTTACCTCTCACAGTCCAAAAGAATGGATTCAAGGTGAATTGGCTGCTCAAAATTGCCCCTATCGTGTGTATGTATGTTTGTGTGCCCAGTGATGGATTGGCACCGTGTCCTGGGTGTACCTACCCACTGCGCCGAAACGTTCTCCACCTGGATGGGCATGGGGAACCCCGTAATGAGATGAGAATTTTGTTTCCCATTTATTTGTTACACTATAAGTCCTGGGTTAAGATTGCCATTGGGTTAAACAGTTCTTTGTTTAAGTTGCCCCTATTGCCGGTATAGCTTGTACATGTCCCTGTCAGTAGATGGCATCCTTTTAAGTCAGTCACTGAGCAACCAACTGTGAACACATGAGCATACACAGTGTATGCAGTGTTGATGGGACAGGACATAGCAGGTTCGATACGGTGTATACAAGGCCACCGGAGACCCAGCAGGAAGAACCCCCAAGACCTGTCCCTAAAGTGGAGAGGGATCACATGTCTCCATGTACAGCCTATCCCAGGCCAATACACACCACTCGCCGCCCACACCCCTCACTCCAAGGCGTGGTGCCGAACGCCAAGGGGTGGTGCGGAAGGCCGTGCAATCCTGCAGAAGGTGCCTGCGAGGCCCAAAGGTCGTCACCCAGGTTTTGGAACCAAATGGTCACATGGCGGTACACAACACAGGATTTATCCGACACAGCACTGGGCTTTGTTCACATGGCAGTACACACACACACACACACAACACGCTCGTCGGCTCTGCATCCCCTCCCCCCACGGCCGCTCGACCACGCCGCGGCCACAGATTACCATTTCGGAGTGTTTTAGGGTTACAAAAGCCCAAAAAGCCCCAATTTGATGATATTAACGACATAACCTTTACATCTGAATGACTCATGTATTTTGACGTAAATTTCAAGAGAATTTTATTATCATTTAACACATGTGGTACATGAGACCGAAAGGAAATTATGGGTCACGGACGGCGATTACCCTGTTCTTTTAAAGTTAGAACTTTCATTTAAATTTTAAAAAAGAAAAAGAGATAAAAACACAGTACATAGAGATGTAAAATATAATAGAATATACAACTATGAATCCATCCATTATCTTCCACTAGGATCGTGGGGGGTTCCCCCATGCCCATCCAGGGAGAACGTTTCGGGCGCTGGGCAGATACACTGAGGACAGGACGCCAATCTATCACTGGACACACCCTCACTCACACAAACACACTATATATAGGGCAATTTGAAGAACTCAATTGACCTTGATCCATGTTTTCAGACTGTGGGAGGAAACCGGAGAACCCGGAGGAAACCCACGCGGACACGGGGAGAACATGCAAACTCCACCCAGATAGGGATTCCAACCAGGAATCACTAGTGCTGAGAGGCGATTGTGCATATACATACACAATCTTATATATGTTATGTTTATTTTATATATATATATATATATATATATATATATATATATATATATATATATATACACATATATATTTATATACAAACACACACACATATATACACATACAAATGTATATAGTGAACGTGTGTGTGTGTGTGTATGTATATATATATATATATATATATATATATATATATATATATATATATATATATACACACACACATATATGCACACATATATATATACATATATAAATAAATAATGCAGTATACATTAGAAATAAAGATATTAAATTTTATTTCATCTAAAGCGCCATATACTGTACAGCTCCATCAATCTAACTTCATTAGCTTATAGAAGCTATAGGAATATATATATATATATATATATATATATATATATATATATATATATATATATATATATATATATATATATATATATATATATATATATAAAAGGTATAACTGTAAAATAACAATGATGAATACTCCCGTGGCTCCTCGTGTTGTTCGCCATGATGGACAATGAGAACCCTTCCCTATTATTACGCGCCCCGTGCCAGCCCTCATCGCTGGGACCCTTTGCTCATTTCTTGCCAAATAGCTCTCCGATAGACTGCTGTGTGCTGCCAGGGTACAAGCACAAAAACACAAGCCAGGTTTTATTTATTTTATTTTATTTTTTTTTTGCCTTACATGATCCATTACTTGCCCACGGGAAAGATAAACGCAAAGCAACCCGAAAAACTCGAACCGGGGCCGAGTCACTGTAACGACGAGCGTTTACGACGCCGCTTTTCATCTACAATGCCATTAAAAAAGGTTTTTGCATAAACGCACCGTAACAATATAACGTACTTTAATGTATTTGACGTACAAAAGTCATGTAATAACACTCTTAATCCTTCATGGGTGTGTTTTGGGTTTAAACCAATCAGTGTTCCCCGTCGTTCCCTTTAAGAGCCAGCTGACGCTCTGACTTCGGCGGGTTGCTATTTGAGTGGTGCACATTGGGCCACATTTCGTCTGCCGTAAATCCATTCTGCTTATGAGAACAAGAACCTACGTGCCTCATTGCGAACCCAAATTAGCTGGTTCACTCCTGAGGGTACTAATACATCACTCTGTGTTACTTGCATTTTTTGGTCAACTAGTAAAATGTCCACATAAAAAAAAAAAAAAAAAAAAAAAAATTAAAAAAACCATGGGGGGGGGGGGGTTTCCCCCATGCCCATCCAGGGGAGAACATTTCGGGCGCTGGACAGGACGCCTATCCATCACTAGACACACACTCACACATTCAAACTCTATATGGGGCAATTTGGAGCATTTAATTGACCTTGAATTCATGTTTTCAGACTAGGGGAGGAAACCCGGAGAGCCCGGAGCAACCCAGGTGGACACGGGGGAGAACATGCAAACTCCACCCAGAATGGGATTTGAACCTAAACCGCCAGCGCTGAGGGGTGAGCATGCGACGACTTCGCCACCATGCCGCTCTTTTTGTTTTTATATTATAAAATAAAATAAAGAAAAATTACACCAGCATTATTAATTATGTTATTATTTCAGTTGCTAAACATTTGGTGCAGTCCTAGTTAGGACAGAGCCATCCGTTATACGTCGGTAACCTACAGCAAAGTCAGGAAGGGCTGAATCCTATCCACTTTTAATGAACTCACCCTCAGCGATCAATATTCCATTTTTGGTAACAAAAGCGACCTTTTACGACCCCATACAGCATGTGAGGCCACAGATCAAGTCATTTATTTATATAGTTTTTTTTTTTAACAATCGTACGTCGTCACAATGCAGTTTTACGGAGTTCTAAACCTTTAAACCCCAAAGAGCAAGACAAAACTCCCTGTTATGTTGACATTTTAAGGAGGAAACCTTGTGAGGACCGAGGCTCAGTGGGGGACTCATCCTCCTCATGCTGTAGGACAGCCATGTACAGACCGTGTGGTGATCATGTGACCCGTATTCACCAATTGGAGGTGTTCTAACACAGGACTGAACCCATCAGACGTTCTGGTTCTGGTTGGAACTCCAGCTGCAGTACTTCCACAAGTCGTACTTGATGTAATGATTTAATAGAACGTCTCGGACGCTGCAATGCGACGGTTCTCAACGGGCGGGTCACGCCCCCGAAAGTGGGTGGAGGACAGCTTTAAAAAATAAATAAATAAATTACGAAACTTTAAAAAAACCAATGAGCCTGAACCTTCAAAGAGAAAGACCAAGAGACAGCGGCAAGACAAAACTCCCTGTTCTGTTGATATTTTAAGAAGGAAACCTTGTGAGGACCGAGGCTCAGTGGGGGACTCCTCCTCCTCGAGCATCAACAGTGTAGGACAGCCATGTACAGACCGTGTGGTGATCACGTGACCCATATTTAACAATTGTACAACTCTATAAGTCCACTGGGGGCGTCCTGCAAGACCCCCGGTCCAATAGAAAGACTACTGGTTAATAAAGGCTGGTTACTAATGAAAAGGCTGCGGGTTGTCGGGAGGGGGGGGGGGGGGGGGGGGGGGCGGGTCAGCACTAAATCTTAAAAGCCAGCTGTGGCTCACATGTAAAGAAAGCACACCAAAGCTGATGGGTTAATGAACAGGTATCGAATGATTCGGCTGGATCACTGCAGGCCATTCGGGTCCGTTCGATTCCATTTGTTCGCCGCAGACAGAGGGTAATTAACCCTCACCGTCGGGCAATAAACGAAGCGACACGTCAAGGAAACGGGAAACCGCGACGGCCAAGAAAACGCCAAGAAAAATGTTTTAAAACCTCTCAGGTAGTGAATTATAGTTTAGTAATACATCACACACACTACACACTCAACACACACACTACACACTTTCTGATGTCCCACTCTGTGGACAAAAAGGTGTATTTATTTTTGCTGTGAAAATTTTGTTGTTTACACCAATCGTAGGTCTTGTCGCAAATATGAATGTGTGTGTGTATATATATAGTGTGTGTGTGTGTGTTACACACACCTCTCCATCCATCAGGCTACCTGGATTTCTATTGGACGCCGTCAATAGACTAAATACGGGTCACATGATCAGCACACAATGTGTACATGGCTGTCCTACACTGTTGATCCTCAAGGAGGACGAGTCCCCCACTGAGCCTCGGTCCTCACAAGGTTTCCTCCTTAAAACATCAACATAACAGGGAGTTTTGTCTTGCCGCTGTCTCCTGGTCTGGCTCTTTCGGGGTTTAAAGGTTTAGAACTCTGAAAAGCTGCTTTGTGACGACGTACGATTGTAAATAAAAAAAAAACGCTCTATAAATAAATGACTTGAACTTAAACGAGCAGCATAGAACTTTATGGAGTATCGGATCCCGCTCCGGGTTCTCCGGTTTCCGCTTGCAGTCCAAAAATGTGGATTTAAGGTAAAATGGCCGCTCTAAATTGCCCCTATATAGCGCCGACGCTGACCCGGCTACCAGAAAGGCCATTCCATCGCCCATCTCACCACCTGTCACAACACACTTCACATCCACCCATCCCTCCACCCATTTGTCTTGCCCACGCAACCACCTAACTGGCTCGCTCATACAACAAACTTCACATTCACCGCCCCCCCCCATACATTCATCCACCCAACCCCATCCCCCATGACTCGCCCATCCACTCAACAGACTGCTGACTCATCCACTTATCCTACCATTCATCTGTCTCACCCACCCACACAAACCCCAACCACCAATCCAACTGGCTCGTCCACCCGCCCACCCACCCTCCCAACCAACCACCACCACCACCCCACTCAATCAACCCAACTACTTGCCACCTTCTGTAAGGAACCCTCCAACAGCACTGCGATGTCTGATCATCCACCACGCAAATAAGACCCGCTATGGTGGGGGGAGGGGTTCTAGACCCACCGAGAACCATGTAGAGAAACAGATGGACTACAACCTGTAACTTTAGAACTACAAACTCCATCTGTAAAGACTACAAAAGCGCATGTTCATGGTACATTACCACCCGTACACTCAAAGGCACATGATAAAATATATATAACACGCTATACGCGTCTCATACGCCAGATGTTACCTATTTGTTCATCATTCTGTGCTTATTGTACCTCACCTCACCTGTACAGGAAGCCCACCTGTGAATCTGCCTGTATATAATAACAATGTCAAACTACTATATAGAACCTCACATGTATAAAACCAACGCCAGTGATGTGTGCACTGCATTTACTGTAATAGCTGATCTGCATGCTTCCCTGGATGTGTATAATGAGAATATATAGCTCTTTATAATATTTAATAGACCTTCCTCCATGGTTATACGACGGTTACCGGATGGAACCTGGATTTCTATTGGACCGGCGGTCCTGCAGGACGCCCTCAATGGACTTAGAGTTCTACGATTGTTAAATACGGGTCACGTGATCAGCACACCATCTGTACATGGCTGTCCTACACTGTTGATGCCCCCCCCCCCGCCCCATTGAGCTTCGGTCCTCACAAGGTTTCCTCCTCAAAATATATCAACCTAACAGGGAGGTTTTGTCTTGCCGCTGTCTCTTGGTCTTGCTCTTTTGGGGGTTTAAAGATTTAGAACTCTGTGAAGCTGACGCCGTACGATTGTAAAAAGAGGTATATAAATAAACGCCTTAACCAAGTAATTCACTTAATTGGCTTGAAGCCACGTTAAAAAAAAATTGCCCCGCTGCTTGTCTTTTAGGTGGCCGACAGCGCTGACCACCCCCCCCCCCATCTGCCTGTATATAACATTTATTTATTTATCTTTTAACGCCATATTTAGCATCGGTATGCTATCCAATGGCAGGATATGGTACATATTTATAGTCTGTATACTTTTTCCTTGTCCTTATATCCTAGCCACTCCTATATTTTTGATTTTGTCTTTATAGTTGTGAGATTTTTCAGAGTTGTTCTCGAGTTGTCCCAAGTGAGAGCTTCCTCGATGATTTTTGGTAGTTGGACGTCTCGTCTCTTCTTGTCGTATCGGGGACAGTCTATTAGAATGTGTTTCACAGTGACGGGTGTTTGGCAGTTTGGACACATCGGGGGGTTGCTCCTTTTATTGGGTGTTGGTGGGTTAGTCTGGTGTGTCCGATTCTGCATCTCGAGTAGATGACTCTGTCTATGCGTCGTCCATGGTGGGTTCTTGGTCCGTCATAGATTTTCGGTTGTATTTCGTGGGGTTTTGTTTGTGGTCTGGGTGTCCCATTCATTCATTCCTTCATTCATTATCTCCCGCTTTATCCTCTAGTAGGGTCGTGGTGGGGTTCCCCATGCCCATCCAGTGGAGAATGTTTCGGGCGCTGGGCAGATAGACCCAGGACAGGGCGCCAATTCATCGCTGGGCACACACTCACTCACACATACACACACTATAAGGGGGAATTTGGAGAATTCAATTGACTTGATCCATGTTTTTAGACTGTGGGAGGAAACCCACGCAGACACAGGGAGAACATGGAAACTCCAGATTGGGATTCCAACCGGGAATCCCTAGCGCTGAGAGGCGAACGTGCTAACCACTAAGCCACCGTGCCGCCCGTGTCCCATTCAGTTCGCCATTTGTCTGATGTACGTGTTTATGAGTGGTGTAAAGTCTGTTGAGGGGAGATTCTGAGGTTAGTTGTGTTCTGTCTAGTTTTTGGCCTGGCTAGTTGCTCTGCTTTTTCAGTGCCCGCCATCCCGATGTGTCCTGGTACGCAACATAGTCTGATGTCGTACTTCATTTCTGTTAATTTGACGAGTGTTTTTTCTATGTCCTGGACCTGTATATAATAACAACGTCATAAAACTATAGAACCTCACATGTATGTAACCAACACCAGTGCTGTGTACACTGTATTTACTGTAATAACTGAAGGTGTATCTCTCACATGCTTCCCAGGATGTGTATAAGGGGAATATATATATATAATATATAGAGTCGTATTCATTTATGCATCCATCATATTCCGCTTTATCCTCTATTAGGGTCGCGGTGAGGTTCCCCATGCCCATTCAGGGGAGAACGTCTCGGGCGCTGGGCAGAAACACCCAGGACAGGACACCAATCCATCACTGGGCACACACTCACTTACTCACACAGACTCTATATGGGGCAATTTGGAACACTCAATTGACTTGATCCATGTTTTTGGACTGTGGGAGGAAACCGGAGAACCCGAAGGAAACCCACGCAGACATGGGGAGGACATGGAAACTCCACCCAGATGGGGATTCGAACCGGGAATCGGGAAGTGCTGAGAGGAGAACATGCCAAACCACTAAGCCAACGTGCCGCCTTTATAGAGTCGTATATAGTGGTAAAATCTGCAGCCCAAACGTGGTAGGAAACCTCACCTGTGTACGGCTCCGGGCCTAATGGAGGAAAAGTCACTTAAAGAACCAACAGCGAAGCGTTTCTATCTGCACTGTTGAACTTTGATCTGTAGTCCAAACGGCAGTCTGAGCTTAAGGAGGAGAATGAGGTTCAACTCGCCCAGCTCAGCTTAAATTAAGTCTCGATTAGTGTTAATAAGCTCCGTTGCAACTACTACGTCAGGTGGCCCGACCCTAAACAAACGGACGAGGCGATAAACTGTTTATCGGTTGACATTCGCGCCGACACAACCCCATGGCCGAGGATGTGTACTCGGGAAGAAGGAGGCACAGACACACACACTCTATATGGGGCAATTTGGAGAATTCAATTGACCTTGAAACATGTTTTTTTGGACTGTGGGAGGAAACCGAAGAACCCGGAGGAAACCCACGCGGACACGGGGAGAACATGGAAACTCCACCCAGATTGGGATTCGAACCGGGAATCCCTAGTGCTGAGAGGAGAACATACCAACCACTAAACTGCCCCAGTCTGGATTAAATTGATTATGGATTAGTGAGCGTTCCGTCACACTCACACTCTATATGGGGCAATTTGGAGAATGCAATTGACCTTGATCCATGTTTTTTGGACTGTGGGAGGAAACCGGAGAACCCGGAGGAAACCTACACGGACATGGGGAGAACATGGAAACTTCACCCAGATGGGGATTCCAACCGGGAATCCCTAGTGCTGAGAGGAGAACATGCCAACCACCAAACTGCCGCAGTTTGGGCTTAAGTAAGAGAACCGGTTAAATTAAGTCTGGATTAAATTAATTATGGATTAGTGAGCGTTCCGTCACACTCACACTCTATATGGGGCAATTTGGAGAATTCAATTGACCTTGATCCATGTTTTTTGGACTGTGGGAGGAAACCGGAAAACCCGGAGGAAACCCACGCGGACACGAGGAGAACATGGAGACTCCACCCAGATTCGAACCTGAAATCCCCACCATTAACCCACAGTGCCGACCCAGTTTGGGCTCAAGGAAGAAAATAAAGTTAAATTAAGTCCGGCTTAAACAAAGCCTGGATTAGTGAGTGTTCTGTCGCAACTCCTACTTCATGCAACTCGACGCTAAACAAACAAACAACAAACGATAAACTGTTTATTTTGGTGACATTTGCACAAACAACCCCCCACTGCCTCGTTTAAAGGTTCATATTGTGGCCGAGGACAAGGATTTGGCCTGAGGGAGGGACACACACTCTATATGGGGCAATTTGGAGAATTCAATTAACCTTGTTCCATGGTTTTTGGACTGTGGGAGGAAACCGGAGAACCCGGAGGGAACAGACGCAGACATGGGGAGGACATGCAAACTCCACCCAGATTGAGATTCAAACCGGGAAACCCCAGCACAAAGCCACCTCGCCAGTTTGGACGTAAGGAGGAGAATAAAGTTCAATTAAGTCTATCGTAAATGAAGTCTGACTTAAATTAAGTCCGGCTTAAATAAAGCCTGGCTTAGTGAGCGTTCCGATGCAACTCCTACTTCACGCGGCTCGACGCTAAACAAACAAACAAGGCGATAAACTGTTTATTTGTTGACCTTCCCGCACACACACCCCCCCCCCAGCCTCGATTAAAGGTTCGGATCCCGGCCGAGGACGAGTATTCGGACAGAGGAACAGACACACACACACACACACACACACACACTATATGAGGCAATTTGGACTGTAGAGGAAACCGGAGAACCCGGAGGCAACACACGCGGACACGGAAAGGACATGCAAACTCCACCCAGATTGGGATTCAAACCCCCAAGCCACCGTGCGGCCCCAATTTGGGCTCAAGGAGGAGAATAAAGTTCAATTAACTCTGTCTTAAATGAAGTCTGTCCTAAATGAAGTCCGGTTTAAATGAAGTCCGGCTTAAATAAAGCCTGGATTAAATAAAGCCTGGCTTAGTGAGCATTCCGTCGCAATTCCTACTTCACGCGGCTCGACGCTAAACAAACAAACAAGGCGATAAACTGTTTATTTGTTGACCTTCCCGCACACACAACCCCCCACAGCCTCGTTCAAAGGTTCGAATCCCGGCCGAGGACGAGTATTTAAACAAATAAAGGGAGAAGGTTTGCTTACGGAATCGAACGCGAGTCTTCTCCTCTGCTTTCCAGCGTCCAGCCAACTTAATTCAGCGCGTTATCCGAGCGGAAACTTTGCCTCAGACGCTCTCACGCAGGCCGAAAGCACTCGAACCATCCCCTCGGTCGGTCGGGGGTCGGCGGGGCAGCGAGAGGAGGCAAGTTTTTTAGCTCCCGCACAGGCGAAAAAATAAAAAAAAGCTCCCCGAACAGTAAAGTTGTAACGTTTACTCCATCATGGTGGCCATGTTTAAGCGCGACCGCATCACCGCCTGTCATCGCCCCGCTGATATAGATCCTCACTTCGCGCTCCCGGCGCGGCCGTCGCGCCGGATAAAAGTTGTAACAATGACCTACGATCGAGATCGCATCGTCTGCGGGGGATACAATTGCACCACGGCGTCGGAAACCGCGCCGAAGCCGGGCGCCGAAAAGTCCTCGGCGAGCCGGCGGAGGGATAGGCGCTTGATGTGAAGCGGTCCCGCTCGGTCGTCAGGCGCGGGAGGGGCGCAAAGCCCGGAGCCGGAGCGGCGGATCGGGCGCGCGGTATCCCCACCACACCCCCCCCACACCCCCCCCCACACCCCCCCTACGCTTGCACAACACGCACTTTCCATTTCGTCATGTGCGACGCCGAGGGCTCTATATCGGGTTTAAAACCAATTTAGACTAAATTAATTCTGCTGGTGGGGTATTCAAGTTGAGTAGGGGGAATGGGCGATTTGTAAAAAATAAAAAAAAAATCAGGGATTAATATTAATTCGTTAATGAATTGGTCAATATATATATATATATTCATTCATTCATTATCTCCCGCTTTGTCCTCTATTAGGGTCGCGGTGGGGTTCCCCATGCCCATCCAGGGGAGAACGACTCGGGCGCTGGGCAGATAGACCCAGGACAGGGCGCCAATCCATCGCTGGGCACACACTCACTCACACAGACACACTCTATATGGGGCAATTTGGAGCACTCAATTGAATTGATCCATGTTTTTAGACTGTGGGAGGAAACCGGAGAACCCGGAGGAAACCCACGCAGATACGGGGAGAACATGGAAACTCCACCCAGATGGGGATTCGAACCGGGAATCCCTAGTGCTGAGAGGCGAACGTGCTAAACCACTAAGCCACCGTGCCGCCCTATATATATATATATTCATTCATTATCTTCCGCTTTGTCCTATATATTAGGGTTGGGGGGGGGGGTTTCCCAATGCCCATCCAGGGGAGAACCCAGAGGACAGCCACATGGACTCAGGGAGAACATGCAAACTCCACCCAGAATGGGGTTCCCAATGTCCATCCAGGGGAGAACGTTTCGGGCGCTGGGCAGATACACCCAGGACAGGACGCCAATCTATCGCTGGACAGACACTCACACACACATACACACACACAGTCTATATGGGGCAATTTGGAGAACTCAATTGATTTGATCCACAAGGCACGGTGGCTTAGTGGTTAGCACGTTCGCCTCTCAGCGCTAGGGATTCTTGGTTCGAATCACCATCTGGGTGGAG
Source organism: Corydoras maculifer (assembly GCA_019802435.1). Lineage (NCBI taxonomy): Eukaryota > Metazoa > Chordata > Actinopteri > Siluriformes > Callichthyidae > Corydoras > Corydoras maculifer. The sequence goes on from JAFMOD010000356.1 coordinate 99,365, forward strand.
TTTCCATGTTCTCCCCGTGTCTGCGTGGGTTTCCTCCGGGTTCTCCGGTTTCCTCCCACAGTCCAAAAACATGGAACAAGTTAATTGAATGCTCAAAATTGCCACCTATAGTGTGTCTGTGTGAGTGAGTGTGTGCCCAGCGATGGATTGGCGTCCTGTCCTGGGTCTATCTGCCCAGCGCCCGAGACGTTCTTCCCTGGATGGACATGGGGAACCCCACGCGACCCTAATAGAGGATAAAGCAGGAGATAATGAATGAATAAATGAATTGATTTGATCCATGTTGTTTGGACTGTGAGAGGAAACTGACACGGACACGGAGAGAACATGGAGACTCCACCCAGATGGGGATTTGAACCGGGAATCCCTAGTGCTGAGAGGCAAACGTGCCAAACCACTAAGCCATCGTGCCGCCTATATGTTTTTTTTTTTTTTATTTTTTATTTTTTTATTGGTTCGTGTGTCGTCATCAACGACGAACAATTGTGCAAAGTTTCAGCTCGATCGGAGGACGGGAAGTGGGTGAAATAATGTTGGCAAACTTTTTTTTTTTTACCAGACACACATGACGCTAATATAGGGGTGGGAATAATCCATCCATCCATCCATTAAGGGGGGGGGGGGTTCCACATGTCCATCCAGGGGAGAACGTTTGGGGCACTGGGCAGATACACCCAGGACAGGGGGCAATCTATCACTGGACACACACTTACTCACACACACACACACACACACACACTCTATATGGGGCAATTTGGAGAATTCAATTGACCTTGATCCATGTTTTTTGGACTGTGGGAGGAAACCGGAAAACCCGGAGGAAACCCACGCGGACAAGGGGAGAACATGCAAACTCAACCCAGATCGGGATTCGAACCTGGAGGGGGTGGGGTGATTCTCCATGCCCATCCAGGGGAGAACATTTCGGGCGCTGGGCAGATACACTCAGGGCAGGACGCCAATCTATCACTGGACACACACTCACACACACACACACAAACACACTCTATATGGGGCAATTTAGAGAATTCAATTGACCATGTTTTTTTGGACTGTGGGAGGAAACCGGAGAACCCGGAGGAAACCCACGCGGACACGGGGAGAACATGCAAACTTCACCCAGTTTGGGATTCGAACCTGGATCCCCAGCTCTGAGAGGAGAACATGCTGATTTCGGGCCTGTCAGTGTGTCTTTGCTCTCATGATGACATGATTCATGGGTGTGTTTTGGCGCATCACTCGCACCGTTCCCTTTGAGAGCCAGGTGGCGCTCTATGACTTTGGAGGATTGCTATTTCAACCGGTCACACTTAAATGAGCGTTCACACCGTGTGCAGGGAAAGCTCAAAAATGTCGTGTTTATAGATTTATAGTTACACGTAACACAAATAAACACCTTGTTATCTCCTAATTAACAAACGAGGCAGGTCCCTGACGACTCGAACCCACGCAGATGAGGAACCGAAAAGGGGAACGTTAAAAAACACGGGCGCCACACGGACTTGGAAAAGGCCACGCGGGCATTTATAAAGCCCTGTGAACCACTGTCGGGTTCTCGAGGAAGGTCCTAAACCCTCAGTTCCTCAGAACGCAGAACATGACGACTGGATAAACAAATTACTGGGTTTACGATTACTGGGTGCACACTATATAGGGGCAATTTAAAGCAGTGTCATTTAAATAGCAACGCTGCGTGTGAATATATCTCCCCGATGGGCGTGGCCGTCTCAGGTCCATTTCCAGCGTACGGCTTTAAACCCAGACGCCCCGCCCACTGAAAACCCCCTCTCCAGACGTGGACAGTCAGATGTGGGTGGCTCTCTGGTTGGGTGGTGGATCATCAACACGGGTGTCACCGCGTGTCCAACGTCACGGAACGCCGAGACCGACGGGACGCTATTAAATCTGACTGCATTTGGACAGAGGACACAGATCCATATAACACACCATACTGTGGGGTCTCCATTCACAGCAACATGGAGAACCTCATGGAGTCCAGCTAGCTGCACCGTGAAAATAGCAACCCGCCAAAGTCAGAGCGCCACCTGGATCTTAAAGGGAACGGTGAGGGACACAACGATTGCAGGTTTATTGTACGTTACGCCCAAAACATACCCATGAAGAACTGAAGAAGGATTTGCATGTTCTTCTATCAGACCTATGGATTCCCGGTTCGAATCTCAATGTGGGTGGAGTTTGCATGTTCTCTCCGTGTCCGCGTGGGTTTCCTCCGGGTTCTCCGGTTTCCTCCCACAGTCCAAAAACATGGATCAAGGTCAATTGAATGCTCAAAACTGCCCCATATAGAGTGTGTCTGTGTGAGTGTGTGTGTGTGTGTGTGTCCAGTGATAGATTGCCCCCCTGCCCTGGATGTATCTGACGTTCTCCCCTGGATGGGCATGGGGACCCCCCTCCCCTGCGGCACCTCTGCACATTTATTTAATATTTTTTATCAGTGATTTATTTGTTGTACTGATCATTAAAAACCTAACATTTCCCATTTTTAAGGTTGTTTAACCCCGTACGGTTGCCCCTCTCAAACAGAGCAGTCATTTAGGAGCTGAGAGGAGGCGACTGTATGGTGGGGGGGGTAGCATCAGTAAGCATCAGTGTCTCAGTGCCTCTTTTCATTCGCGATGGCCGCTTTGCTCCGTGCACCTGGAACCCATATACACATCCTCAGTATCGGCGGCGACCTTTAATGAACCCCCCTCGTTTACCATTCTCCGAGCGGTCAGGTTAATTAGCACAGAGACGCCGCTGTCTGCGCCGCTGAAAGACAAAACTGTCTACGGACGTTAACACAGCAGAGCGTTTCATCGTTAAACGCACAAAAGTATCTCCATAAGCATTGTGCTATGGAACCGGGGGACCCGGTGGGGTCCCGGTGGGTGACCGGGTGGGTGTGGAACCTTTAGAGAACCGAATAAAGTAAACAGGTCAACAAAACCCCAGCGGGAACCGATCCCTCAATATTGTTATACGGAGATTACAGTAGTTGCGGCAGCCGTTGTTTACAATGAATTACTGTAGTCATGGCAACCATTGCTCATGATCAGGATTATAATTGTTGTGGCAGCTGATGTTTAGGAGATCATAAAAGTTATGGCAACCTCTGTTTATGAAAGAACTACGAAGGTCGTGGCAACCGTTTTGTATGAGGGATTATAACAGTGGTGGCAACGTTTTGTTGAGCGGGTGTTACAGTTTTCTTAAGGATTGTTGTAGTGTGAACTGCAGTCGGCATAGAAACCATGGTTTATTTGGATAATAGTAGTTGTGGCAACTATTGTTTATGCGGAACTTGGTAGTCATGGCAATTGTATTTTATAAAGGATGTATAGTAGTATTGGCAACCTCTGTTTATGAGGAACTATAATAGTATTGGCAACCGCTATTTATGAGGAACTATAGCACTCAAGGCATTTACTGTGATTGGGATTATAGTAGTTGTGGCAACCATTGTTTAAGAAGAAAGTTGGAAGTCAAGGCAACCGTAGTTCATAAAGGATTATAGTCTTGGCAACCGCTTCTTATAAGGAACTATAGTAGTGATGGCAACCGCTGATTTAGAGGAACTATAATATTTATGGCAACCATCATGATGGTGATTATAGTAGTTGTGGCAACCATTGTTTATTAGGATTTTGGTACTCATGGCAACTGTAGTTCATAAAAGATTATAGTTGTCTTGGCAACCACTGTTTATGAGGAACTATAGTACTCATGGCAACCATCGGCAACTACTATAGTAGTTGTGGCAACCATTGTTGATGAGGAACTTCGGTAGCCATGGTAACTGTAATTCATTAAGTATTATAGTTGTCTTGGCAACCGCTGTTTATGAGGAACTATAATAGTCATGGCAACCATTACCATGGGGATTATAGTAGTTGTGGCAACCATTGTTTATGAAGAACGTTGGTAGTCATGGCAACCGTAGTTTATAAAGGATTATAGTCTTGGCAACCGCTGTTTATAAGGAACTATAATAGTCATGGCAACCATTGCAATGGGGATTATAGTAGTTGTGGCAACCATTGTTTATGAAGAACGTTGGTAGTCATGGCAACCGTAGTTCATAAAGGATTATAGTCTTGGCAACCGCTGCTTATAAGGAACTATAGTAGTGATGGCAACCGCTGATTTAGAGGAACTATAATAGTCATGGCAACCATCATGATGGTAATTACAGTAGATGTGGCAACCATTGTTTATGAGGAACTTGGTACTCATGACAACTGTAGTTCTGTGTCTTGGCAACCACTGTTTAAGAGGAACTATACTCATGGCATCCATCGCAATGGTGATTATAGTAGTTGTGGAAACCGCTGTTTATACAGAAGCGTAGTACTCATGGCAACCATCACGATGGGGATTGTAATAGTTGTGGCAACCACTGTTTATGAAGAACTACTGTAGTCAGCCAACGTTTGTTAAACGTCTTCCACCCCCCTTTCAGTTGTTCCCATTAGGGGGCGCCCTCACCTCATCCACGAACCTCCTCCTCCCCCTCTGTCTGGTGGCTCCATCCTCAGCCTCCTCCTACCTATCCCGTCCCTCTGATCACCTGGTTCATAATCTTCTCCATCTCCCGTCTTTTGTTCAGAACCTCCATCTCAGGTTCCACCGCCGTGCTCTCTACACCCTCCAGCCTCCTCACCCTCCCTAACGCCGGGTGCTCCACCCTGACTATCTGAAGTTGTGGAGTATTCGGAGGCCCTTTTAAAAGCTCTTCCTCTTCATCGTAACAGAACCGCCGCTCATCCGTCCGGATGAGGTCACATGTCAGATGAGGTCACATGCGGAACTCCAACCGAGCGGCCTCCATAACCGGGTCGCTCGGCTGCACGGCGGACCAAAGCCGATCTGACAGAATGACCTTTTTTTTCTTCCACTGCAGCGGGAATCGGTTTGGTGGATTTACTACGACACGTCCGTTCCCATCGCCACTCCATCGCCGCCGCATTAGTTCCATGGATCGGCTCCACCTCGAAGTCCTACGTGGAACCATCCCAACTAATACTACCACTTTCAGCCTGAGACCGGCGACCAGGACAGCCATTACCAGTATATAGAGAACATACCAAATCACATAAGGGCTCTCACGGCATTCATTTGAGAGCATCGTGCACACCACACCACCTGCTTGAGGTCCATTACCACGAGTTAGAACTTTATTCACACAAATAGGGAAATGCTGCCCTCTGCTGTATGACAGAACTGTGCCTCCAAATTAAAGTATATGGAGAACATACCAAATCACAAAAGGGCTCTCCTGGCATTCATTTGAGAGCATCGTGCACACCGCACCACCAGCTTAAGGTCTATTAACACGAGTTAGAACTTTATTTACACAAATAGGGAAATGCTGCCCTCTGCTGTGCGACAGAAGAACTGCGCCTCCAATTTAAAGTATATGGAGAACATACCAAATCACAAAAGGGCTCTCTTGGCATTCATTTGAGAGCATCGTGCACATCGCCCTCTGCTGTGCGACAGAAGAACTGCACCTCCATTTACAGTATATGGAGAACATACCAAATCACATAAGGGCTCTCATGGCATTCATTTGAGAGCATCGTGCACACTGCACCACCTGCTTGAGGTCCATTACGAGTTAGAACTTTATTTACACAAATAGGGAAATGCTGCCCTCTGCTGTGCGACAGAAGAACTGCGCCTCTATTTACAGTCATTTTCCGAAACGCAGACCTCCTTCTGTGATGTAAAAGTCACATCGGTGCGACGCCCTGCTCCTCACGCCCCTGCAGACGACGGAGAACCTCCGCCTGCCACCTGGCGGCGCCTGGTCCGCGTCGTCTTTTGAGAACACCAGCCTGTGCGTGAGCGCCTTCTGCCACGAGCGGCATAAATAGGGCCTGTCGAAGTCCGAAACGCTCCTCCAGGGGGCGCCGGAGGGGCCCGGCTGGCGGTCCGAGGCGGAGTAATTCCTCATGATGGCGTGCGTGGTGGCGAACACCACCACGCCGTAGTCCCTCCTCAGCCTGTCCAGGATCTCGGTGCCCCTCCGCAAATTGGCCTCCTGCCGCGCCAGGCTGTCGCCGCCGCCGGCGCGGTCCGGCCAATAGAAGGAGGACACGCTGTCCACCACCAGCAGACCGAGTGCGGGCCGTGCGCAGAGGAGCGCCTCCAGGGAGTGCAGCGTGAGGAGGAGCTGCGCCGAGGTGGAGCAGTGCAGCACGGAGAGGCGGCGCAGGGCCGAGCGCACCTCCGCCTCCACCTCCTGCGAGGCGCCGCTCAGGCGGTTCTCCAGGACGCTCACCAGCCGCAGCACGTCGAAGTGGTGGTCCGTGTCCACGAACGCCACCTCCACCTCCAGGCCCCCGGCCCGCGCCGGGAGGACGCAGCGGCTCACCAGGTGGTACAGCGTCTCCGTCTTGCCGCTGCCCTCCACGCCGTGGAACTCCACCACGTCACCTGCAGGGCGGAGAACGCGATGCGCAAATTAGGGCCGGCGCGCCTGCTACTCCAGGTTCTGACTTTGTAACGGTTGACTTGTACCTGGAACCGGACCGCCGTCCGCGGGGAAAATGTCCGGATCGATATCCGACAGGGAACGCCGGCCCTCCAGCCGGCTGAAGAGCTGCGAACAATTAAAACAGCATGATGGTGCTTGGCCACGCCCCCTCGTGCCTCAATCACGCCCTCATTTAAATATACATTTCATTCAAACTGCTTATAAAAGTGGGCGGGACAATGCCATCGACTGGCGTACTGTTACCATAACGACGACCAATTACTATCATCCAGTTGCGGTGTGGCGGGGGAGAATGTTTCAGGACACACTCACACACTCTCTATATGGGGCAATTTGGAGAGTTCAATTAACCCTGATCCATGTTTTTTTGGACTGTGGAAGGAAACCGGAGAACCCGGAGGAGACCCACGTGGAGACGGGGAGGACATGGAAACTCCACCCAGATTGGGATTCGAACCAGGAAGCAATAATGGGTTTTGTCCACAGTTCAAAATCATGGCTTCAAGGTGAATTGGCTGTTCTAAATTGCCCCTATAAAGTGTTTGGGTGTGTGTGTGTGTACGTCCAGCAATGCATTGGTGGCATTTGAAAACATGGATTCAAGGTGAATTGGCTGTTCTAAATTGCCCCTATGTAGTGTTTGGGTGTGTGTGTGTGTACGTCCAGCAATGCATTGGTGGCATTTGAAAACATGGATTCAAGGTGAATTGGCTGTTCTAAATTGCCCCTATGTAGTGTTTGGGTGTGTGTGTGTGTACGTCCAGCAATGCAATGGTGGCGTTTGAATGTGGGTGGCGTTTGAAAACATGGATTCAAGGTGAATTGGCTGTACTAAGTTGCCCCTATATAGTGTTTGGGTGTGTGTGTATGTCCAGCAATGCATTGGTGGCATTTGAAAACATGGACTCAAGGTGAATTGGCTGTTCTAAATTGCCCCTATATAGTGTTTGGGTGTGTGTGTGTACGTCCAGCAATGCAATGGTGGCGTTTGGATGTGGCATTTGAAAACATGGATTCGAGGTGAATTGGCTGTTCTGAATTGCCCCTATGTAGTGTTTGAGTGTGTGTGTGTGTGTGTGTGTGTGTGTGTGTGTGTGAGTGTGTGTCCAGTGATGGTTGGCGCCCCCTCCTGGGTGAATTTGCCCAGCGCCGGGAACTATGAAGATGATGGATGGACGCAGTCATGCTGGAATAAACATGGGCCTTCCCCAAACTGTTTCCCCTAAGCTGTCCAAAACACGTGGTCTCGGTGCTCGATTGCACCCCCACGATGCCAACGGGACGCCGTTTTTGAGGCTTGTCCCGGCGCTTTTGGAGTTAAAGGAAGCGGCCACTTTATTAGGAACACTGTTTTAATTCGAACCTCGGACCCGAAGAGGCACCAGCGACACACAACAACCACGTGACGCACTAAACCCTTCTGAGTTTAACAAAAACTCCCCCGTCCTCGGGATTAAAGAATAAAAATCTGGTTTAAATGAAATGAAATTAAATTAAATTTAAATAAAATTTAAATAAAATTAAAATGTACCTGCGCGCCGCTCTCAGCCATCCTCACGCGCCCTGACATCTCTTAAGAGTGCACGCGCGACGCACTGCCACAACTGCGCATGCGCACCGCTGGATGAAACGAAACCGCATGCAACACGTGGTCTGTGGCGCCAAAAAGTCATCAGAATAAAAGTGTGACACGAACACACACACACACACACACACACACACACACACACACACACACACACACACACACACACACAAATATATATATATATATAAACACACACATATATATATATATATATACATACATATATATGTGTGTGTGTATGTATATATATATATATAAATTCATTATCTTCTGCTTTAATCCTCTATTAGGGTCGCGGTGGGGTTCCCCATGCCCATCCCACCCAGGACAGGGCGCCAATCTATCGCTGGGCACACACTCACTCACACAGACACGCACGTATACACACTCTATATGGGACAATTTGGAGAACTCAACTGACCTTGATCCATGTTTTTGGACTGTGGGAGGAAACCGGAAAACCCGGAGGAAACCCACGCAGACACGGGGAGAACATGGAAACTCCACCCAGATGGGGATTCGAACCGGGAATCCCTAGTGCTGAGAGGCGAACGTGCTAACCACTAAGCCACCGTGCCGCCTTTTTATTTATTATTTTTTAAAATTTATTTATTATTATTATTATTATTATTATTATTATTTTTTTTTTTTTTTACAAACCGTATTACATTTCGTGGTCGTTTGTCGCCCCCTGGTGGCTGACAAGAAATTGACAACAAGTGCGATGTTGATAAAAGCCGAAATACATTGTAAATTTAAGATTGAAAGTGTACTTCTCGGTTGTATTGAGTAATATATTAAGTTTTGTATAAAAAAAACGTGACTAATAATTAAAAAAATATATTTTAAAGAAATTGTAGCGCCAATTTAATGTTTCTTCGCAGTTGTATGTTTAATTCCCGCCAAAATACGGAGTCTGGTTTTAACGATTTGCGACGAAGCTGACGTAACAAATATAATTTATTATTAGCAGGAGGTCAGTCAAGGTTATTTGGGGCAGATGCGACACGTTTCTATTTTTGTCCTTTGCCTTTGACTCGGGAAGCAGTCAGCGATTAAAAAAATAGAAAGATACGCTGCATGAGAGAACTGACGTCACGGTCCTGCTCGATTAAAGGCGTTTTAAAGGTGAAACTTTGAGGAAAGAGGTACGACTGAGGTTGTGTTCGTGTGTCTGTTCTGTAGGAGCAGGAAGGGGACATGGCTGTGCCTTTACCTCCGTGTGTAATCGACTGTGGGACGGGGTGAGTGCACACACACACACACACACACACACAGTGCAGGAGGTGCATCACTCTCACAGCATGCCCAGAAGATTCGAACCGGACCATCTGACCACTATAAGGTTGCTGGATAGCTCTAATCTTATTTTATCTCATTATCTTCCACTTAGGTTGGCATGTTCTCCTTTCAGTCCTGGAAATCCAGGTTCGAATCCCAATCATGGTGGAGTTTGCATGTTCTCCCCATGTCCCCATGGGTTTCCTCCGGGTTCTCCGGTTTCCTCCCACAGTCCAAAAACATAGATCAAGGTCGACGGAGTTCTCCAAATTGCCCCATATAGAGTGTGTCTGTGTGAGTGAGTGTGTGTCCAGTGATGGATTGGCGTCCTGTCCTGGGTGTATCTGCCCAGCGTGTATCAACCCCTTCCTTACACACATGGCCTAAATAGAGGCAATTATATAGGGGCAATTAAAGGGCATGTTTTTGGACCGTGGGAGCAAACCGGTGAACCCAGAGGAGACCCACACGGACACAGGGAGAACATGCAAACTCCACCCAGCAAGCAATGTGTTACAGTAGTTGAGCCGGCAGAGGGTGAGGACAGTTGACTAAATTAAATTAACTTCTCAGGCCGCACAGTGGCTTAGTGGTTTAGCATGTTCTCCTCTCAGCACTAGGGATTCCCGGTTCGAATCCCCATTTGGGTGGAGTTTCCATGTCCTCCCCGTGTCCCCATGGGTTTCCTCCGGGTTCTCCGGTTTCCTCCCACAGTCCAAAAACATGGATCAAGGTCAATTGAATGCTCCAAATTGCCCCATATGGAGTGTGTGTGAGTGAGTGAGTGTGTGCCCAGTGATAGATTGCCCCCCTGTTCTGGGTTCTCCCCTGGATGGACATGGGGAACCCTCCTGCTTCCCTAGTCCAAAAAACATGGATCAAGTCAATTGAGTTCTCCAAAATGCCCCATATAGAGTGTGTGTGAGTCACGTTCTCCCCTGGATGGGCATAGAGAACCCCCCCCCCCCACACACACACACACTTTATTTATTTATTTTTTTCAGATATACAAAGATTGGATATGCTGGAAACACAGAACCACAGTTCATCATACCGTCCTGTAAGTTATTTATAATAAACTTTTATTCTTACTATATATATATATATAACATGGACAATAAGTGGATCATATATATATATATATATATATATATTCATTCATTCATTATCTCCCGCTTGTCCTCTATTAGGGTCGTGGTGGGGTTCCTCATGCCCATCCAGGGGAGAACGTCTCGGGCGCTGGGCAGATAGACCCAGGACAGGGCGCCAATCCATCGCTGGGCACACACTCACTTACACAGACACACTCTATAGGGGGCAATTTTGAGAATTCAATTAACTTGTTTCATGTTTTTGAACTGCGGGAGGAAACCGGAGAACCCGTAGGAAACCCACGCAGACACGGGGAGAACATGGAAACTCCACCCAGATGGGGATTCGAACCGGGAATCCCTAGCGCTGAGAGGCGAACGTGCTAACCACTAAGCCACCGTGCCGCCTATATATATATATATATATATATGGTCCACTTATTGTCCATATTCTCAGTTCCACATCCCTTTAAATCTGGACTGTAGTCCTCCAGGTCCACTCTGTAGTCCATCTGTGTGTGTTCTACAGGACATACTGTGTACTCTGTTCTCTAACACTCAGAACCACCACAGAGCGGGGCTTATTGGGTTTGGTGGGTGCATTGAGTCCTATCCCGGCAGTGTGACTGAGGTGTTTAAATGAACCTCCAGCAGCACTGCTGCACTAGAACCCCCTCAGCGCATCAGTGTCACTGCAGAACCCACCATCAACAATCCACCACCCAAATGATACCTGTTCTGTGATGAACCAACAGGGGGCGAACAACAACACAGAACACAGATGTTATATTGTAATAACGCTGACTTTTCGTTCATCAAGGCATCGCTATCAGAGAGTCAGCAGCTGTCGGAGAACAGGCTCAGCGGCGTCTCGTGAAGGGAGTGGATGACCTGGACTTCTTTATCGGCGACGACGCCGTGGACAAACCGAATTATGCAACCAAGGTGTGGATGTCATTATGTCCTAAGCGAGCAATTATTATCACACCCCCCGCCAACACTCTATATTACCGCCTTCCTCCTGTGTGGTTTAAATAGCAACGCTGCGTGTGAATATATCTCCCTGATTGGCGTGGCCGTCTCAGGTCCATTTCCGGCGTTATGGCTTTAAACACAGATGTCCCGCCCACTGAAAACCCCCTCTCCAGATGTGGACAGTCAGACGTGGGTGGCTCTCTGGTTGGGCGGTGGATCATCAACACGGGCGCCACCGCGTGTCCAACGCCACGGGACGCCGAGACCGACGGGGCGCTATTAAATCTGACTGCATTTGGACAGAGGCGGCACGGTGTCTTAGTGGTTGGCATGTTCGCCTCTCAGCACTAGGGATTCCCGGTTCAAATCCCAATCTGGGGATTGGAGAAAACTGGAGTTTCCATGTTCTCCCCGTGTCCACGTGGGTTTCCTCCGGGTTCTCCGGTTTCCTCCCACAGTCCAAAAACATGGATCAAGGTCAATTGAGTTCTCCAAATTGCCCCATATAAAGTGTGTCTGTGTGAGTGAGTGTGTGCCCAGCGATGGATTGGTGCCCTGTCCTGGGTCTATCTGCCCAGCGCCCGAGACGTTCTTCCCTGGATGGACATGGGGAACCCCACCGCGACCCTAATAGAGGATAAAGCGGGAGATAATGGATGAATGAATGCATTTGGACAGAGGACACAGATCCATAGAACACTCCATACTGTGGGGTCTCCATTCACAGCAACATGGAGAACTTCATGGAGTCCAGCTAGCTGCACCGTGAAAATAGCAACCCACCAAAGTCAGAGCGCCACCTGGATTTTAACAGGAACGGCGAGGGACACGCTGATTGTTTTATTGCACGTTACGCCCAAAACACACCCATAAATCATTTAGGGAATTAGTATTTTGAAACGTTTATCGTTAAGTGGTTGTCATTGACCCCCCCCCGGGGCGATCTGTTTGGTTGGTGTTCTAGTGGCCCATCAGGCACGGCATCATCGAGGACTGGGATCTGATGGAGAAGTTCATGGAGCAGGTCATTTTCAAATACTTGCGAGCTGAGCCTGAAGATCACAGCTTCCTCATGGTGAGAGCTCCATCTTTGGTTGGACCGTCTTTAGCTTTTAACTCTGATGACATCACACATTCTCATCACATCACATCGTGTCCAGAAGCTTCCGCAGTCACGGAAAATTAATTTTTGCCCCGAATTCTTGTATTCATGATGAAGATGGGTGCACTCTGACTTTGTCAGATTGCTATTTTAACGGCGCAGTGTGACGCCACATCCATCTCATTATCTTCTGCTTAGTCCTCCACTAGGGTCGTGGTGGCAGTGGAGGGGGGGGTTCATGGGTATATACCCGGGACAGGGCACTCACACACACACATAGACTATATATATATATATATATATATATATATATATATATATATATATATATAGAGCAGCACGGTGGTTTAGTGTTTAGCATGTTCTCCTCTCAGCACTAGGGATTCCTGGTTCGAATCCCCATCTGGGTGGAGATGTCCTCCCCGTGTCCGCGTGGGTTTCCTCCAGGTTCTCCCACAGTCCAAAAACATGGATCAAGGTCAATTGAATTCTCCAATTGCCCCATATAGAGTGTGTGTGTGTGAGTGAGTGAGCATGTGCCCAGTAATAGATTGCCCCACCTCCCCTGCCCGACCCTAATAGAGGATAAAGTGAAATATAAAGGATGGTTTTTGGAGTTCATCAGTGGGCGGCTTGGTGGATCCACGTCCTCCCCGGGTGTGTGTGTCCAGCGTGTGTGTGTCTAGCGATAGATTGGCGTCCTGTCCTGGGTGTATCTGCCCAGCGCCCGAAACGTTCTTCCCTGGATGGGCATGGTGAACCCCCCCACGACCCTAATAGATGATAAAGTGGAAAATAATGGATGGATATATATATATATATATATATATATATATATATATATATATATATATATATATATATATATATAAGGGCAATTTGGAGCATCCACTATATCTTAAATCCATGTTTTTGGAATGTGGGTGAACCCGGAGGTAACCTACACTGACACAGGGAGAACATGCAAACTCCACCCAGATCGGGATTCAAGTGCGAGCAATCATCCGTGAATTAACGTTAACGGCGTTAGAAGGACATTTGTCCATTTGTCACAACATTTGTCCTCGGCTGTTAAAAATAATTTCGATATTAATGTGAAGTCTACGTTCCTTTGCATATTCGGTTCTGAGTGTTTCCGCGGTTCTCTCTCTCTCCTCAGACAGAACCTCCGCTGAACACGCCGGAGAACCGAGAGTATTTAGCTGAGATCATGTTCGAGACCTTTAACGTCCCCGGCCTTTACATCGCCGTTCAGGTAAAGATTTGGGGGGGGGCGCATAATAAGAAATCACAGAGCAAGTGATATTATGTCTTCTGAACAAACCCTCAAGAGACAACATGGACAAATATTTAACAGAGATGGCAGAGACAAAGTCGGAGAAAGACGAAGATAATGAGATCAACAAAAGTCAACCGAAAAATAAAACGAGGAAACATGACGTAGTGTATGTAGCGCCTGGCTTCACTGTAACTGAGGAGGGAGACGAAGAAAGACCGGTGTGTCCTCTGTGTCTTTAAATGTTGGCAGCGGACAGCGTGAAGCCAAATAATTGACATTAAAAAAACATTACACCCCAATCAATTAAAGACATTACACCCCAATCAATTAAAGACATTACACCCCAATCAATTAAAGACATTACACCCC
>JAFMOD010000357.1:0-10449 GCA_019802435.1 Corydoras maculifer
TATACTACACTACACTGTACTGTACTACACTATACTGCACTACACTACAATATACTATACTACACTGTACTACACTATACTGCACTACACTATACTACACTATACTACACTAAATTATACTATACTACACGATACTACACTATACAACACTATACTTCACAATACTACACTGTACTACTCTATACTACACTATACTGCACTACACTTTCATTCATTCATTATCTCCCGCTTTATCCTCTATCAGGGTCGCGGTGGGGTTCCCCATGCCCATCCAGGGGAGAATGTCTCGGGCGCTGGGCAGATAGACCCAGGACAGGGCGCCAATCCATCGCTGGACACACACTCACTCACACAGACACACTCTATATGGGGCAATTTTGGAGAACTCAATTAACTTGATCCATGTTTTTGGACTGTGGGAGGAAACCGGAGAACCCGGAGGAAACCCACGCAGACACGGGGAGAACATGGAAACTCCACCCAGATGGGGATTCAAACCGGGAATCCCTAGCGCTGAGAGGCGAACGTGCTAACCATTAAGCCACCGTGCCGCCCCTGCACTACACTATACTACACTGTACTACACTATACTGCACTATACTATACTACACTACACTGCACTACACTACACTGTACTACTCTATACTACACTATACTGCACTATACTGCACTATACTGCACTACACTATACTACACTACAATGTACTACACTACACTATACTAAACTACACTGTACTACATTACACTATACTACACTACACTATACTACACTATACTACACTAAAATGTACTACACTACACTATACTAAACTACACTGTACTACATTACACTATACTACACTACACTATACTACACTACACTATACTACACTACACTGTACTACACTACACTATGCTAAACTACACTGTAATACACTACACTACACTACACTACACTACAATATACTGTACTACACTACACTGCACTACACTATACTACAAGCACATGAGCTCATATTGCAGGCACTTTTATTTAAAGTGAGTTATGAGTATGGTTGGGGGTTAGAACACGAGGTCAGTCATAAAACAGACCCCCCCCCCCCTGGAGCAATGAGGGTTAAGGGTCTCGCTCAATATCCCACATTGGGATATCTAAATTACAAATACTATATATATACACACACACACATATATACTATGTGTGTGTGTGTGTGTGTGTGTGTATATGTGCTCAGTGATGGGTTGGTGCCCTTTTCTGGGTTCTCCCTTGGATGGTCACAAGGAAACCCCTGCAACCTTAGTCCCTAATATAGAATTAAGCTGAAGATGAAGATGAGATGAGAATGTTTTCCAGACAGTTTTATATAAAAGCTTAAAGCCATATAAACCCACATGGACACACACACACACACATACACACACACACCCCTCAGTCAACACCCTTCTATTATTTTTTTATTATTGTTTAAGAGAAGCGGGATTCCGTCAGGTCGACATCTTTGTTATGCTAAATCAGGACTCGTAAGAGGCCCACACACTTTCCAATTGGAAAAATGAGCGATGCTTGAGAATGTGAGCTATGTGAACGAGGACTGTTTGGCAATCCGGCAGATAAGATATGCAGCACTCCCACCTGCCCCTCCCGAACCAGGCACATGTTCCCTGAAAGAAACTAGCTGTGAAACTTTATTTCTATGGAAACCTGTGAATCACCGCAACAGAAAGGAGTGCATCATCCCAATTATTTCATTCCCACATTTAAATAAAAGGTCTTTACATACATATTCCTGTTCATTCATAATCCAAAGGACCCTAAAAACTCAGCCGAATCCAGTGTAAAGCTGTTTTTAGTTTCAGTGGGTAATATTTGAATGCTGTTGATGCTCTTTACAGACTCGTACCCGTCTCTTTTGTTGTCACGCCCTTTCGAATAAACATTTGCTTGCTTCTTTTCACGGCGCTAACCTGTTTACATTGGATATTTACAGTCCTACATACTTATGAGTGTTGATAAACCTGGAGGTTGGACACGCAGTACGTCACTGACATCCTTGGCATGTTTGGCACTGTTCAGCTGGAATGTTAGCATTTCTTTGCTTTCGCGTCACCGGAGCATGAAGCCATGTTTAAAGACGAGCCGCCATTAGAAATGCATAGATTAAGATGGTTTCACTTCTCCATCGTCAACACAAGACAAGTTTCATGTCATTATCTAGGGTCGCGGGGGTGGGGTGGGGGGGTTTGGTGGGGGTTGCCATGCCAATGCATGTAAGAATGTTTCGGGTGCTGGACAGATACACCCTGGACAGAGTGCCAATTCACACACTCAGTTACCCATCCATCCATCCACCCATTATCTTCCACTTTACCCTCTACTAGGGTCGGGGGGTGGGGTGGGGGTTCCCTATGACCATCCAGGGGAGAACGTTTCAGGTGCTGGGCAGATACACCCAGGACAGGGCGCCAATGTATCACTAGACACACTCACTCACACAAACACACTCTATATGGGGCAATTTGGAGAATTCAATTGACTCAAAAAATGTTTGGACTGTGGGAGGAAACCAGAAAACCCAGAGGAAACCCACACAGACACAGGGACAACATGGAAACTCTATCCAGATTGGGATTCGAACCGGGAATCCCTAACGCTGAGAGGAGAACGTGCTAAACCACTAAGCCACCGAAATAAAGCATACAGTATTAGGCAAAAGTTTGGACACGCCCCATAGTGCTGAGAGGAGAACATGCTAACCACTAAGCCACCGTGCCTCCTCAGTTACCCACTCTATAGCAATTAAAAGCAATGTAGAGCATCCGATTCACCTTGAATCCATTTTATTTTGGACTGTGGGAAGAAACCGGAAACCCACGCAGACACGGGGAGAACATGGAAACTCCACCCAGATGGGGATTCGAACCGGGAATCCCTAGTGCTGAGAGGAGAACGTGCTAATCACTAAGCCATCGTACCGCCCCTTTAATCATTAAGACATTTAAATTTTAGGTTTTATACAAGGTCTACTTGATTTTTTCAGATCATTCTGATACAAACTGGACCAAAGTCCACAGATTAACAGGAGGGAAGTTAGAAAGGTCACATGGTCCACAAATAGGAAGCGATTTTGTTTAACCAAACCTGTTTAACGTGTAAAATTAGTTTATGGAACATGGAAACTGTTTATTTGCAAATGTCAATGTGTTACATGATGTCCTTTTGCAGACACCAGCCTGATCAGTCACGGTGCAGGGTCACGACACCCCACGACTTTCAGACTGACCACTGAGTTACTCACAGCTTCATAAGATCTTTGTGGTATCGATATAGTAATCAAATTAAGCATCCATCCATTATATTCCACTCTAAATGGGGGGGGTTCCCCATGCCCATCCAGGGGAGAACGTTTCGGGCGCTGGGCAGATAGACCCAGGACAGGGCACCAATCCATCACTGGACACACACTCACTCACACAGACACACTCTATATGGGGCAATTTTGGAGAACTCAATTGACTTGATCCATGTTTTTGGACTGTGGGAGGAAACCGGAGAACCCGGAGGAAACCCACACGGACACGGGGAGAACATGGAAACTCCAGATGGGGATTCAAACCGGGAATCCCTAGCGCTGAGAGGAGAACATGCTAACCACTAAGCCACCGTGCCGCCTCAGTTACCCACATTATAGCAATTAAAAGCAATTAAAGCAGCTAATTCACCTTGAATCCGGGTGGCAATCGGGTGTGTGTGTGTGTGTGTTGGGGGGGGGATTCCGGTAGGATTCCTAACCCGACCCGTGTCTGTAAGTGTAATGTTCATGAGTAATGCTGTCAGAGTGGTCGCTGCATCCTGGGGCGCCACATTCTCTCGACTCTCCCGCGTCTCTTCAGCGGGTTACCAGACTTGACCTGCCTGCTCATCAGCCAATCAGCTGCCAACCCGACATTCCTAAGGATTAAAGCCTAAAGAAAACATCAGACAAATCAAGCAGTAAAACCACGAGGTCCAGTTTTAATGAAACTGCTGTAATCTGCACGTCCTCCTGAGGAAAATGCAAAATGACTGAACTTTAATATTATGATCTCAACCGTAGTACAGAGCAGGTATTATTAGGGTGGTGGATGATGGTGCGAGTGGATCAGACCCCTGTATGTTCTGATTGGTGTGCTGTTCTCTGGCCAGCAGCACTGATGTGTCTGATCCACTCGACCAGCACGACACACACTCACACACCACCACCATGTCAGCATCACTGCAGTACTGAGAATCATCCACCACCCTGATACCTGATACCTCCTCTGTGGGGGTCCTGATCATCAGAGAACATACTAAAGCAAACTAACAAAGTATGTAGAGAAAAAGATGGACTACAGAATGTAACTGTAGAACTTTAACATCCATCTATATGATCAAAAAACACAGTGAGTGTAGAACTGAGGAGGTGTACCTAATAAAATGGCCACTGAGTGTATATTGTATATATATATCTTTATATATATCTTTTACTTTATCCCCTACTAGGGTCGCGGGGGGGGAGGGGGGGGTTCCCCATGCCCGTCCAGGGGAGAACGTTTCGGGCGCTGGGCAGATACACCCAGGACAGGGCGCCAATCCATCACTGGGCACACACTCACTTACACAGACACACTCTATATGGGGCAATTTAAAGCATTCAATTGACCTTGATCCATGTTTTTGGACTGTGGGAGGAAACCGGAGAACCCGGAGGAAACCCACACGGACACAGAGAGAACATGGAAACTCCACCCAGATTGGGATTCGAACCGGGAATCCCTAGAGCTGAGAGGAGAACATGCTAACCACTAAGCCACCGTGCCATATATACACACACACACACATTCTCCTCATTCTTTGAGGACATAAATTACTGATCCCAGACCTGACCAGCAGTGACCACAGAACAGATTTCCATCCAGGTGACCTTTTATTACCTTTTATTCTATAAATATATATTCATTCATTCATTATCTTCCTCTTCATCCTCTATTGGGGTCGCGGTGCCCATCCAGGGGAGAACGTCTCGGGCGCTGGGCAGATAGACCCAGGACAGGACGCCAATCCATCGCTGGGCACACACTCACTCACACATACACATTCTATATGGGGCAATTTATAGAGAACATGGAAACTCCACCCAGATGGGGATTCAAACCGGGAATCCCTAGTGCTGAGAGGAGAACCTGCTAAACACTAAGCCACCGTTTCGTATATATATATATATATATATATATAAAATGATGAATCATGTCAGATTTGTCCGAATGAAACTGTAACTGAAGCCTGAGTCGAATGCTTTCTGAGTCGTTATGAGCAAGTATATGGCAATGTGACCTGACAGCTGGATTATATAGCAGTCAAACGCAGACGAACCTTTTGCGAGACAGAAGCTCTTAATGAGACGGAAGTGTGTAAATCATTTACTTTCTTCATTTTTGTGCCTGTAGGAAAGAGAGCTGACAGCACATGAACCTGACTCACCTGTTCTCACATTCCGACCCGTATGAGAAACAGGACGTACCTGAAAAATGGAACATGACATATTCCTTCAGATCATGAGAAGAAATAGTACACACGAGGTTCAGGAGAGGAATGTAAAGATGTAACCTGAGTTTTAACCAATCTGCAAAGTCAGTTCAGGGGTTTCGCATCTCATTATCTTCTGCTTAATCCTTTACTTTCAAGGGGTGTGGTGGGTTAGTGGTTAGGGTGTTGGGCTATCAATCTGAAGGTTGGGGGTTCAAATCCCAGGTCCACGCCACCATATATATATATATATATATATATTCATTCATTATCTCCCGCTTATCCTCTATTAGGGTCGCGGTGGGGTTCCCCATGCCCATCCAGGGGAGAACGTCTCGGGCGCTGGGCAGATTGACCCAGGACAGGGCGCCAATCCATCGCTGGGAACACACTCACTCACACAAACACACTCTATAGGGGGAATTTGGAGAATTCAATTGACTTGATCCATGTTTTTGGACTGTGGGAGGAAACCGGAGAACCCGGAGGAAACCCACGCAGACACGGGGAGAACATGGAAACTCCACCCAGATGGGGATTCGAACCGGGAATCCCTAGCGCTGAGAGGCGAACGTGCTAACCACTAAGCCACCGTGCCGCCATATATATATATATACACACTGGTAACTTCAGTGGACCTGGGCTATATATATATGATATATATGATATATATATGGCCCAGGTCCACTGAAGTTACCAGTGTGGGTCCTTGAGCAAGACCCTTAACCCTCATTGCTCCAGGGATGTTGTGATTAACCCTGTGCTCACCTTGTAAGTTTCATCCATCCATTATCTCCCGCTTTATCCTATATTAGGGTCGCGGGGAAGGGGGGGGGGTCCCATTCTCATTAAGGGGAAAACGTTCCAGGACAGGGTGCTAATATATCACTGGGCACACACACACACTCTGTCACACACACACACACTCTATATGGGGCAATTTGAAGAACTTAATTGACTTGATCCATGATTTTGGACTGTGGGAGGAAACCGGCGCGGACACGGGGAGAACATGGAAACTCCACCCAGATTGCGATTCAAACCAGGAATCTCTAGTGCTGAGAGGAGAACATGCTAACCACTAAGCCACCATGCCGCCTTTTAAGTTGCTTTGGATAAAAGCGTCTGCTAAATGACTAAATGTTCTTGGGTCGCGGGGGGAGAACGTTTTGGGCTCTGGGAAGATACACCACTCCATCGCTAGGCACACACTCACACAGGTTTTCTCCCAATGATGCACTACAGTCTGGGAGTGTAGAACTACAGAGTATGATCAGAGGAACCGAGAAAATGGAAAATGAGGCAGGGGTATGTTTATAGTTAAGGAACAAGCCTAAAGGTCCCTGGTTCGACTCCCGGTCCCATCTAGTACTATGGCTGAAGTGCCCTTGGGCAAGGCACCTAACCCCAATTGCTACCCTGACACCCTATAGAGGGCTGCCCACTGCTCTGGGCATTTACTCAGTGTGTGTGTGTGTGTGTGTGTGTGTGTGTGTGTGTGTGTGTGTGTGTGTGTGTGTGTGTGTGTGTTTTACTGCACGGTGGGATTTAATGTGGAGGACACGTTCCTCTGTGGTGAAGTACAGAAGGCAAAGTACACAAGTCTATACTTATAAAACTACAAAGTTCACCTCTATAGTGAGTGTAACACATTAAAATTGATAATGAGTGTATAAACCAGGAGGTGTATATTAAAAAAAATCATTTTGGAGAGATGGAGGCTGGTGTGGCGTGTGATTGCTTGAACTTCAGCTAACATCTAGCTAAAGTCTGCCATCTAGCGACCATAATAATAAATGACATGATTGCTTTTCATTACATCTCTAACTACAGTATGAAATCATTTTTCTCAGAGCCTTTGAATTGAAGTTAGTCCATAAATGTGAACTGAAAAGTATTTTTTAAAGCTTAAATAAGTTAAAAGTTTTGTTAATATTTCTTTATTTTCGTGGTTTTATATATTATGTCCATCCATTCATTCATTCATCTATTATCTTCCGCTTTTTCCTATATTAGCGTCGGGCGCTGGGTAGATACACCCAGGACAGGTCGCCAATCTATCCCTGGGCACACACTCACTCACACAGACACACTCTATATGGGGCAATTTTGAGAATTCAATTGACTTGATCCATGTTTTTGGACTGTGGGAGGAAACCGGAGAACCCGGAGGAAACCCACGCAGACACGGGTAGAACATGGAAACTCCAGCCAGATAAGGATTCGAACTGGGAATCCCTAGCGCTGAGAGGAGAACGTGCTAAACACTAAGCCACCGTGCCGACTATATATTATATACAACTACAAATATAAATATAATCTAGAATATTTTGACTATAAGTACAATATATATATATTCATTCATTCATTATCTCCCGCTTATCCTCTATTAGGGTCGCGGTGTGGTTCCCCATGCCCATCCAGGGGAGAACGTCTCGGGCGCTGGGCAGATACACCCAGGACAGGGCGCCAATCCATCACTGGGCACACACTCACTCACACAGACACACTCTATATGGGGCAATTTCGAGAATTCAGTTAACTTGATCCATGTTTTTGGACTGTGGGAGGAAACCGGAGAACCCGGAGGAAACCCACGCGGACACGGGGAGAACATGGAAACTCCACCCAGATGGGGATTCGAACCGGGAATCCCTAGTGTTGAGAGGAGAACATGCTAAACACTAAACCACAGTGCTGCCCCATTATGTAAATAATATATTATTATTATTATCTTCCATTTATTCTATACTAAGGTCGCAGAAGGGTTCCCCATTCTCATCCAGGGGAGAACGTCTCGGGCGCTGGGCAGATACACCCAGGACAGGGCGCCAATCCATCACTGGGCACACACTCACTCACACAGACACACTCTATATGGGGCAATTTGGAGAACTCAATTGACCTTGATCCATGTTTTTGGACTGTGGGAGGAAACCGGAGAACCCGGAGGAAACCCACGTGAACACAGGGAGAACATCTGATCTGAAACTCCACCCAGATCAGGATTTAATCCTCAGCGCTGAGAGGGGGACATGATAACCACTGCTCCACTGTTCTACTTAGTGCTACAGAAGGCAACATTTTCCCAACATGCACTTCTCTTTATGAAGAGAAGCACGGCTGGACAGGGCTAACAGTCAGCAGATCTCTTTCCTCCTGCAGCCATCAGCCATTAATCCAATCTGTTTACTCTGTTAGGTGGCTCTGTGATCTGTCTCTCAGCTTCAAAGAGACAAAGAGGACATCTCTCCACTTTCACCTTTTGGTCACACACTACTTCCTCTCTCGGCCCACCATCCTTCCTCTCTTTGATTTACTCTTTTGTTCCCTCTGTTACAGAGCGTTACAAGATACGGCGAGGAATCATAAGACTCCCAGTTCGTGCCAGCTAATGGAAAGCTTGATGTTCCACTCGTCCCAGAAGGTCTCGAACCGAAGCGCGTGCACAGAGATCTTTAAAAAGCATATATAAGATGCTGGGCAGCACGCTGGCTTAGTGGTTAGCATGTTCGAATCCCAATCTGGGTGGAGTTTCCATGTTCTCCCCGTGTCCGCGTGGGTTACCTTCGGGTTCTCCGGTTTCCTCCCACAGTCCAAAAAAAAACCCCCGGAGGAAACCCACGCGGACGCGGGGAGAACATGAAAACTCCACCCAGATTGGGATACGAACCGGGAATCTCTAGCGCCGAGGGGCGGATGTGCTAACCACTGAGCCACCGTGCCGCCCTTGCATTTATTATATTCTTCTTATTATTATTCTCTGTATATTACTATGTACATATTTATATAACAATACCTTATATATATATATATATATGGGCGGCACGGTGGCTTAGTGGTTAGCGTGTTCTCCTCTCAGCACTAGGGATTCCCGGTTCGAATCCCCATCTGGGTGGAGTTTCCATGTTCTCCCTGTGTCTGCGTGGGTTTCCTCCGGGTTCTCCGGTTTCCTCCCACAGTCCAAAAACATGGATCAAGTCAATTGAGTTCTACAAATTGCCCCATATAGAGTGTGTCTGTGTGAGTGAGTATGTCCAGTGATGGATTGGCGCCCAGTCCTGGGTGTATCTGCCCAACCCCACCGCGACTCTAATAGAGGATAAAGCGGGAGATAATGAATGAATGAATGAATATATATATATATATAGGGGCACCTCTCAACACTAGTTCGTACTTCTGCCCCTGTAAGACTGACAGTACAACCACTGGGCTTTAAACGCTGAATCTTCAGATGAACAGTCCAGCATTTACAAGACTGACTGAGTGACATCACAGTGGATTCAACACAGAACCAACAACAGAACAACCAAGAATAGGATTTTGTGATTAGAGTGATTATTGTCTTACTGCAGTGATTTTTCCTAAGCATTCCTGAGGTTTTTAGGAAAATAATCGAACATTAAACAGTGCTACATTGACCAAAGACCATTTAAAGAAACTTATGGGGCATTTACAATCAACTAAACACACAGTAGGGAAGCGTGGGGCAATACAAATCATGTTAAACAAGCTGTAAAGATTGAAGATAAACAGACACCTGGATGTTCTTAACATTCCTAAAAGTGACGCCACACAGTAAGCAGTTTATTCAACCCTGCCCATGAATCGAACCCAGGACCGATATATACATATATATATATATAATAATTCATTCATTATCTCCTGCTTTATCCTCTATTAGGGTCGCGGTGGAGTTCCCCATGCCCATCCAGGGGAGAACGTCTCGGGCGCTGGGCAGATAGACCCAGGACAGGGCGCCAATCCATCGCTGGGCACACACTCACTCACACAGACACACTCTATATGGGGCAATTTTGAGAATTCAATTAACTTGATCCATGTTTTTGGACTGTGGGAGGAAACCGGAGAACCCGGAGGAAACCCACGCAGATACGGGGAGAACATGAAAACTCCACCCAGAT
>JAFMOD010000357.1:20274-30697 GCA_019802435.1 Corydoras maculifer
TCCATGTTCTCCCCGTGTCTGCGTGGGTTTCCTCCGGGTTCTCCGGTTTCCTCCCACAGTCCAAAAACATGGATCAAGTTAATTGAATTCTCCAAATTGCCCCATATAGAGTGTGTCTGTGTGAGTGAGTGTGTGCCCAGCGATGGATTGGCGCCCTGTCCTGGGTCTATCTGCCCAGCGCCCGAGATGTTCTCCCCTGGATGGGCATGGGGAACCCCACTGCGACCCTAATAGAGGATAAGCGGAAGATAATGAATGAATGAATGAATATATATATATATATATATATATATATATATATATATATATATATATATATATATATGGCGGCACGTTGGCTTGGTGTTTGGCATGTTCTCCTCTCAGCACTAGGGATTCCCGGTTCGAATCCCCATCTGGGTTGAGTGTCCATGTTCTCCCCGTGTCCGCGTGGGTTTCCTCCGGGTTTTCCGGTTTCCTCCCACAGTCCAAAAACATGGATCAAGGTCATTTGAGCTCTCCAAATTGCCCCATATAGAGTGTGTGTGAGTGAGTGTTTGTCCAGTGACAGATTGGCGCCTTGTCCTGGGTGTATCTGCCCAGTGAGCGAAAAGTTCTCCCCTGGATGGGCATAGGGAACCCCCCCCTCCCGTGACCCTGGGAGAGGATAAAGCGGATGTGTGTGTGTGTGTGTGTGTGTGTATGTATGTATGTGTGTGTGTGTGTGTGTATATATATATATATATATATATATATATATATATATATATATATATATATATATATATATATATATATATATATATATATATATATATATTACACCTCATTGCTTTGTAGGGATGTATGTTCAACCCTGTTTCCTTTCCCAATCAATTGGGATACTTGTAAGTCGCTTCAGATACAGTTAAGTTTATTGTTGGTTAGATTTTGTATAGTTGGCCAACTGTGATTAAAAAAAAGCTCTTATTTAACCAATCTTAATTTTATTTTATTTTTTTCTTGAATTTTTATTTTTTACAAATGGTTCTGTTGGCATGGTGACGACCTCGTTATTCCCATTCATCGGGTAATCATTTCTGCAGCACATGCTCTTTGTTGCTGTTATTATTTTTGGCTTATTCATTATTGTCTTATGCTCTTTATCTTGTTAATGTCTGATAGAAGGGCATACAGTATTAACCAGAACTGGTCAGGTCATGGGCAGCGTTTAATGATTCATGAACAGCACAATGACAGGAAGTGTGTGTTCAGACTTTCCCTTCTCTGATTTGAACTCTACTGTCTGTTGTCCTGACTCTTCCTGAGAAAAGCGCATTGCTGCAGATCGCAGCTGTAAAATGGCTCTTCATTAATGATATAAAGTCATATACTATAGGGCTCCTTCACTGTAGGCTTTATTGACTCCAACCACCATATAGATTCACAATCGCGTCTCTTTCCCGACATGCACTCTGTTATGAAATGCTCACAATCCCACAAGAGCGCTGCAGAGCAAGTGTTATTTAGGTGGTGGATTGTTTTTAGCAGCGGCACGGTGGCTTAGTGTTTAGCACGTTCTCCTCTCAGCGCTAGGGATTCCCGGTTCGAACCCCATCTGGGTGGAGTTTCCATGTTCTCCCCGTGTCTGCCTGGCTTTCCTCCGGGTTCTCCGGTTTCCTCCCACAGTCCAAAAACATGGATCAAGTTAATTGAGTTCTCCAAATTGCCCCATATAGAGTGTGTCTGTGTGAGTGAGTGTGTGCCCAGCGATGGATTGGCGCCCTGTCCTGGGTCTATCTGCCCAGCGCCCAAAACGTTCTCCCCTGGATGGGCATGGGGAACCCCCCCCGCGACCCTAATAGAGGATAAAGCGGGAGATAATGAATGAATGAATTGTTTTCAGCAGAACAGTGAGGATAAAGGGATGGTGGGGTTTGTGTTAAGTGGATTAGACTTTGCTGTGTTGCTTATGAAGTTTTAGTGGATTGAAACATCCAAAGCACACCAAGAATTACCATTATTACATTTTTGTTATGCTTTTCATGCCACGCAAGGGTCATTTTCTCGCACCTTAACTGAAGCTGGGCAGATACACTCAGGACAGGGCCCAATCTATCGCTGGGCACACACTCACTCACACAAACACACTCTATATGGGGCAATTTGGAGAACTCAATTGACTTGATCCATGTTTTTGGACTGTAGGAGGAAACCGAAGAACCCGGAGGAAACCCACGCGGACACGGGGAGAACATGGAAACTCCACCCAGATAGGGATTCGAACCGGGAATCCCTAGTGTTGAAAGGAGAACATGCCAACCACTAAGTCACCGTGCCGCACGACGTGCTAAACATTATATCTAATTATAGATATAAAGAATCTGGTTCTTGTTTTTGTGATAAAGCAGACCCCCGCTGTGTTACCCCGCTGTGTTACCCCGCTGTCCCATGTAAGGTGGTTCTACAGGCCGGTGCTCTGGAGTCCATTAAAGCATGTCATGGGCAATGTGTTGTGTTTGTTCATGAGCTCGCCTTTGTGAATGTGCGAGAGGGTTTGTTTACACACTCGGGTCGCGGGATTGACGTCCAGCCTTTTAAATGCCGTTTTATGGATCTCCGTAGGTTTGTTCTTTAAACACTGAAACCGCACTGAAACCACCCAACACCGCGGTGCACAGCTGCTGAAGTGATCCCTCTGATGGGAACTGTGTAACTTAATTTTTTATTATTATTATTATTAGCATTTTTAACTATTTATGGTTTTATTTTTTTATATTTTACTTCATTCTTCATTTAAAGTGCAGACGGTGAATTCCACTAGAGGGCGGTGTTGTATTATCATTTCTCTTACATTACCGCCCCACCCTGTTTTGAACAGCCGCCTCAGCTTTGATGTTTTTCACGTTTCAAAACTTTGACTAAAGTTAAAAAAAAGTCTTTTCTTGCTGTATAACAGCTCAGGTTTCAGGATGTTAGCAGTGTGTGAAGTTCACTGTGTAACTTTTAGTGAGCAAGACAGAAAATTAGTGTTTTATTTTAATTTTTTTGCAGAAGACATGATATAGCCGGGTGGCACCGGGGCTTAGTGGTTAACACGTTCTCCTCTCAGCTCTAGGGATTCCAGGTGTCCCGTGTCTGCGTGGGTTTCCTCCGGGTTCTCCGGTTTCCTCCCACAGTCCAAAAACATGGATCAAGTCAATTGAATTCTCCAAATTGCCCCATATAGAGTTTGTCTGGGTAAGTGAGTGTGTGCCCAGCGATAGATTGGCACCCTGTCCTGGGTGTATCTGCCCAGCGCCCGAAACGTTCTCCCCTGGATGGGCATGGGGAACCCCCCCACGAACCTAATAGAGGATAAAGTGGGAGATAATAGATGGATGAACATGATATAACTGCAGGAAGTTATACCGGGATTCAATTAAGTCCCACAGTGTAAATAGATTTACATTCAGCTGACGCTTTTATCCAAAGCGACTTACAAATGAGAACATCACAGGTCAGAAGTTATGAAGAAAACCAACTTTACTGTAAAATCATCAAACCTGATTGTTATTTGATGCTGTGCCACACCCTTTTTTTTCCCTATGCCCATCCAGGGGAGACTGTTTTGGGCGCTGGGCAGATAGACCCAGGACAGGATGCCAATCTATCGCTGGGCACACACTCACTCACACAAACACACTCTATATGGGGCAATTTGGAGAATTCAATTGACTTGATCCATGTTTTTGGACTGTGGGAGGAAACCAGAGAACCCGGAGGAAACCCACACAGACACGGGGAGAACATGGAAACTCCATCCAGATGGGGATTCGAACCGGGAATCCCTAGCGCTGAGAGGAGAACATGCTAAACCACCAAACCACCGTGCCGCCCCTAACAAGTTTCCATCCATCCATTATCTTCCGCTTTATCCTCTATTAGGGTCGCGGTGGGGTTCCCTATGCCCATCCCGGGGGGAACGTTTTGGGCACTGGGCAAATACACCCAGGACAGGGCGCCAATCTATCGCTGGGCACACACTCACTCACACAGACACACTCTATATGGGGCAATTTGGAGAACTCAATTGAACTTGATCCATGTTTTTGGACTGTGGGAGGAAACCGGAGAACCCGAAAGAACCCCACACAGACACAGGGAGAACATGGAAACTCCACCCAGATGGGGATTCGAACCGGGAATCCCTAGTGCTGAGAGGAGAACATGCTAAACCACTAAGCCACCGTGCCGCCCTTCTTGTAAGTCGCTTTGGATAAGCATCTGCTAAATGATCAAATGTAATGTAGTTGTAATGGTGATAGTCTCACACGTTGTTTTGTGTGGTGAGTAAAGTCTCTCAGTAAAAATGAGCTCTAATATTTAGAAAACTCAAATGTGCAGCAGCTGCTTAAATAACTTCCTCCTGATTTGAGTTGCGCAGCTGAAACCCGAGGTTTCCCGTCGTTTGGATTGAAGCTTGACCTCGTCATTATCTGCAACTTTACACAGGCCCTTCACTGAGCTACCGTCTTTATGTAATCCTCAGCCCCTCGAGACGGAAACCAGACGGAGCCAAGCACTTTTCCAGTGCTGCGTTACTGAGACCCGGGTGCTGCATGAAACTGAAAAAAGGAAAAAAAAAATCCCGAAAGCTGTCACACTGCTCCTTTCCTTACAAGGACTGAGACACGGTGCTGCAAAACGATAAACAATGTCCTGAATACGGCCGCGCAGTTCGGCGGGGGAGCCGGAAACAGCGCCGTCACGCGCCACCAGGAAACCAGTGCATGGAAATAACCCAAGCAATAATCTCTTTGTACTGGCTTCCTTGTTTACTGATGAATGCTGGGGCAGGGCTTATTTATTCGAGGGCTATTCTCAGTCGCCGGAGGGACGTGTGCAGAGAAAAACAGTCCTGCAGACGGCTCGCATGATGTGATCTTCATAAGCTTGCATAAGAAGTCCGTCTATGAGTTTTCTTCTTGGCTTTCCGTGGGACACCCAGAAACTCCACCAAATCCATCCATTATCTTCCACTTTATCCTCTATTAGGGTCGCGGGGGGGTTCCCCTTGCCCATCCAGGGGAGAACGTTTTGGGCGCTGAGCAGATACACCCAGGACAGGGCGCCAATCCATCGCTGGACACACACTCACTCACACAGACACACTCTATATGGGGCAATTTGGAGAACTTGATCCATGTTTTTGGACTGTGGGAGGAAACCGGAGAACCCGGAGGAAACCTACACAGACACGGGGAGAACATGGCAACTCCACCCAGATTGGGATTCGAACCGGGAATCCCTAGTGCTGAGAGGAGAACATGCTAAACCACTAAACCACCGTGCCGCCCCAACAAGTTTCCATCCATCATTATCTTCCGCTTTATCCTCTATTAGAGTCGGGGGAAGGGGGGGGGGTTCCCTATGCCCATCCAGGGGAGAACGTTTTGGGCGCTGGGCAGATACACCCAGGACAGGGCGCCAATCTTTCGCTGGGCACACACTCACTCACACACACACTCTATATGGGGCAATTTGGAGAACTTAATTGACTCGATCCATGTTTTTGGACTGTGGGAGGAAACCGGAGAACCCGGAGGAAACCCACATGGACACGGGGAGAACATGGAAACTCCAACTTCACCAAATACAACCGAAAATCCCACCATGAACGGAGTATAGACCAAGTCACCTACTCAAGATGCAGAATCTGACTCACCAGAATAACCCACCAACACCTGATTAAAGGAGAAACCCCACTGATTTGTTCAACCTGCCAAACACCCATCACTGTGAAACATGGGTGGCACGGCGGCTTAGGGGTTAGTGGGGTGTAGTGGTTTTGCATGTTCGCCTCACAGCACCAGGGATTGAAGTTCGAATCCCAGTTTGGGTGATCTCCGGATTTTTTATTATTTTTTTCCACAGTCCAAAAACTTGGATTTAAGGTGAATTGGCTGCTCTGAATTGCCACTAAATAGTGTGTGAGTATGCCCAGCAATTCATTGGCAGGAATTGGCATCCTGCCCTGGTTGCATCTGCCCAGGGCTTCTCACTTGAATGAGCATGTGGACCCCCCCCCCCATTTATTTTTTATTTTTTTAATTATTATTATTATTATAAATTTTTTTTATGTGTTTTGTTTGTGTCCTGTGCGTTTTTTTTATGTCTTCATTTGTGTTTTCATGTTTTGTGCGTGTGGGCGGCACGGTGTCTTAGTGGTTTAGCATGTTCTCCTCTCAGCACTAGGGATTCCCGGTTCGAATCCCCATCTGAGTGGAGTTTCCATGTTCTCCCTGTGTCCACGTGGGTTTCCTCCGGGTTCTCCGGTTTCCTCCCACAGTCCAAAAACATGGATCAAGGTAAATTGAGTTCTCCAAATTGCCCCATATAGAGTGTGGCTGTGTGTGTGAGTGAGTGTGTGCCCAGCGAGGGCTTGACGGTCCACGATGTGCCATGTTTTACCAAAAACCATCGAGGAAGCTCTCACTTGGGACAACTCAAGAGCATTGCAGAGATATCTCACAACTATAAAGATAAAAATGGAAATATAGGAGTGACTGGAATATACGGCCAAAGTAAAAGTAAACAGACTGTAAATTAGTACCTTATCCTTTCATTGGACAGCATACAAACGCTAAATATGGCGTTAAAACACAAAGAAATCAATCAAATCTGGGCCGTTCCTCTGCCCTGGGCTTTTCTTTAACAGAATGAATGTGACAGAACGAAAAAAAACAACCCCTCGTGTGCATGATCTCACCCCAGACTCGCACCCGTACCATCCTGGTGCATCTCTTTCTTCCCTCTTTTCATTCCCCCGTCATCTCACACCCCCCCATGGGCTCGCTGACATTCAGCAGTCCTTCACCTCGCTCAATAGGAGCGTTAAAGTGAGCCTGGTGAGCAGGGCTTTAATTACAGGGCCTGAGTTGGGCCGCTTCCACACCGTCATGCCGGTCCAAGCTCGGCAGCCTGGTTCTAAATGCCCCAGCTTTCTTACACTAATTGCACTTCAAATTTTCCTCATCATCAATAAAAGAGTATCGGACACCCAACAAGTATTTTTAGCGCTTTCTGTTTGAATGACATCATCAGTGGAAACACTGTACTCTCCCCTCATTATAATTTAATTATCCATTCATTCCATCCATCCATTATCTTCCGCTTTATCCTTATTAGAGTCGCGGGGAGGGAGGGGGGGTTCCCCATACCCATCCAGGGGATAACGTTTCGGAGGAAACCCACACGGACACACGGAGAACATGGAAACTTCACCCAGATAGGGTTTCGAACTGGGAATTAGGTAGAGTTTCTGTCCGTGTGGGTTTCCTCCGGGTTCTCCAGTTTCCTCCCACAGTCCAAAAACGTGAATAGGCTTCTCAAATTTGCCTCTTTATATAGATTGTGTCTGTGTGAGTGAGTGAGTGTGTGCCCAGCGATGGATTGGTGCCCTGTCCTGGGTGTATCTGCCCAGCACCTGAAATGCCCCCCCCCTTGTCCCTAGTATAAGAACAATGATGTATGGATGGTTAGTTTTTTTGGGGGGGGGGCATCCATGCCGATCCAGGAGACAACGTTTCGAAGGAAACCGGAGAACCCGGAGGAAACCCACACGGACACAGGGAGAACATGGAAACTCCACCCAGATGGGGTTTCGAACTGGGAATTAGGTAGAGTTTCTGTCCGTGTGGGTTTCCTCCGGGTTCTCCGGTTTCCTCCCCAGTCCAAAAACATGAATGGTAAGTGAATAGGCTTCTCAAATTTGCCTCTTTATATAGATTGTGTCTGTGTGAGTGAGTGAGTGTGTGCCCAGCGATGGATTGGCGCCCTGTCCTGGGTCTATCTGCCCAGCACCTGAAATGCCCCCCCCTTGTCCCTAGTATAAGAACAATGATGTATGGATGGGTAGCTTTTTGGGGTGGGGGGGTGGGTTGGGCATCCATGCCCATCCAGGGGACAACGTTTCGAAGGAAACCGGAGAACCCGGAGGAAACCCACACGGACACGGGGAGAACATGGAAACTCCACCCAGATGGGGTTTCGAACCGGGAATCCCTAGTGCTGAGAGGAGAACATGCCAACCACTAAGCCACCGTGCCCCATATATATATATATATATGACCCTCCAACTTTAATTCACAAACGTTAACAGACCTCCATTAATAACCAGGACTAAGTCCACGAGTCGTATTTAGATTGATGTACGACGCACTTGGACTCGCCGTTCAGCACGTAAACGCCCGGCCCTCCTGACGTGAACCGACCCGGGGGACAGCGGCTAATCTGTCGAATGAACCCGAGCCACAACAGCTCCACCCATCTGTAATCGTTAAAAAGGAAAAGAGGAATGAGGAATTCATGCTGGAGGAGCGATTAACTCCCCTGAAGGGTCAGGGGTCGCCTCCCCTGTGGTGGGAGGGCCAGCTTATGCAACGACTATTATGGGCTATTAATGAGCTGGTGATTGGACACGGTTCCTAATGACCTGATCTCTCCACAGTGCTTTCTGCTTTATTTACCGCTTTTTCTCTTTTTATTGCATGAGTTTGAATAATTATAATAGAAATAAAACTTTTATTTTCTCTTACTGGCAGCACAGTGGCTTAGTGGTTTAGCATGTTCTCCTCTCAGCGCTAGGGATTCCAGGTTCAAATCCCCATCTGGGTGGAGTTTCCATGTTCTCCCCGTGTCCATGTGGGTTTCTTCCGGGTTCTCCGGTTTCCTCCCACAGTCCAAAAACATGGATCAAGTCAATTAAGTTCTCCAAATTGCCCCATATAGAGTGTGTCTGTGAGTGTGTGTCCAGTGATAGATTGGCGCCCTGGACGTTCTCCCGGGATGGGCATGGAGAACCCCTCGCGACCCTAACATAGGATAAAGCGCAGGATAATGGATGGATGGATGGATTTTCTATTTAGGAATTTTTACTTTTTAATGGCGCTTGAGTTGGCATGTTCTCCCCTCAGCATTAGGGATTCCCGGTTTAAATCCTGATCTGGGTGGAGTTTCTGTCCGTGTGGGTTTCCGGGTTCTCCGGTTTCCTCCCACAGTCCAAAAACATGAATAGTAAGTGAATAGGCTTCTCAAATTTGCCTCTTCATATAGTGTGTGTGTGTGAGTGAGTGTGTGCCCAGCGATGGATTGGTGCCCTGTCCTGGGTGTATCTGCCCAGCACCTGAAATGCCCCCCCCCTTGACCCTAGTATAAGAACAATGATGTATGGATGGTTAGTTTTAATAATTAGGGGAATGGAAATTCCCCTAATTATTATTATTCCACACTTGCACCTTTAATGAACCAACCTAATGATCCACATTCACCCTCCCAATCTGTAGGTTGGCATTTGGTGGAGGATAATTAGTAAGTGGAGCGCACGAGGTCGAAAGTGGATGTATTTAAAGCCAGTTATGTCCTCGTCAGGTTTGGTGAAGATGTTTTCTCGTGGTATAGAAGGCCAGGTTTGTTTTCTTTCCTGCCCTCAGACTGACCCGGGGCGGAATCTAAATCTGAAATAAGTACAGCTTTGGATTAAAACCAAGTGGTTTGGTTTGGCTCTCTTAGTTTCAGCAGAGAGGTAATGGTGCATCATCAAGGAGTTCAGCCCATTGGATGCGTCTGACAGTGTGGAAACATGGCAAAACCAAGGACCCTATTTTAGCGATATTTAGCGAGCTGGGAACCCTGTCACAGTTTGATTTGGGGGTGTGTCGGTGTGTTGATGACGATGAACGACTGACTGACATCTGACGGTTGTTTGGCAGCAGTGCCCCTCTGTTTTCCATCACCAAGATGGCAAAATAAGGCAGAAATGTCCCTAAACACGCCCCATTTCACCCTTCTGACCAGTTCATCCTTAAATTTAAAAGGGTTGCCCCATATAGAGTGAGTGTGTGCCCAGCGATAGATTGGTGCCCTGTCCTGGGTGTATCTGCCCAGCGCCTGAAACGTTCTCCCCATGATAGCCATGGGGAACCCCACCGCGACCCTAATAGAGGATAAAGCGGAAGATAATAGATGGATGTATATACAGTACTTCATGGGGGTGTGGAACATTGGGTGGTGGTTAGCATGTTCTCCTCTCAGCACTAGGGATTCCCGGTTTGAATCCCAATCTGGGTGGAGTTTCCATGTTCTCCCCATGTCCGCGTGGGTTTCCTCCGGGTTCTCCGGTTTCTTCCCACAGTCCAAATACATGGATCAAGGTCAATTGAATTTTCCAAATTGCCCCATATACGGTGGGTTGCAAAAGTATTCATACCCCTTGAACTTTTCCATATTTTGTCACATTACAACCACAAACATAAATATATTTCACTGGAATTTAATGTGAAAGACCAACACAAAGTGGTATACAATTGTGAAGTGGAATGAAAGTTATACATGAATCAACAATTTTTTTACAAATAAAAAACTGAAAAGTGCGATGTGCAAAATTATTCAGCCCCCCTGAGTCAATACTTTGTGGAACCACCTT
>JAFMOD010000357.1:111121-123069 GCA_019802435.1 Corydoras maculifer
GCCCCTGATTAATATCAGTTTTTTCTTAAATTTTTGACGCGTTTGTCGTATAATCATCATAAACCAAGTCTTTTATATTATAAATCATCACGTGTTTCTGCTTATTAGAGTTTGGTGTTTTATCTCCTTCAGGGCCGAAGTCGAAGCCGCTCCTCCAGCATTAGTTTGACGGTGGAGACCGCTCTCGAGAGCTTTGCCTTCCTCAACACGTCAGATCTTGAGGAAGAGGAGGAGGAGGAGGAGGAGAAGGGAGCAGAGCCTAATATGAAAGACAGGTCTGAATTCAAGCTTCATCCTGTAACACAGCCAACGAAAGGAAATTAGGATGTTAATTATATTCAACTAGTTCAGTGTACACGGTGGCTTAGTGGTTTAGCATGTTCTCCTCTCAGCACTAGGGATTCCCGGTTCAAATCCCAACCTGGGTGGAGTTTTCATGTTCTCCCCGTGGCTGCATGGCTTTCCTCAGGGTTCTTAGGTTTCCTCCCACAGACCAAAAACAGATCAAGTCAATTGAGTTCTCCAAATTGCCCCATATAGAGTGTGTCTGTGTGAGTGTGCGTGCCAAGTGATAGATTGGCGTCCTGTCCTGGGTGTATCTGCCCAGTACCCGAAACATTCTTCTCTGGATGGGCATGGGGAACCCCCCTCCCCCACGCAACCCTAATAGAGGATAAAGCAGAAGATGATGGACGGATAGTTCAGTGTGATGCTGACATCTAGTGGCTGAACTGACACACTACACACAGTGATGGCGATCCAGTGCCTAACAGTGCTTGCACACAGATGAATGTACCCCATCCCTGCAGTCAAATACACACAACACACACATATATACACACTGAGTGACCTAAGAACACATGAGCTGTATACAATGCAGCCTAAAAACTTAACTTCTTTTGAAATCTAAGCTTCAAATCCTGGATCAGGCTTTTATAATTACCTAATTATTGATTAGGATCAACAGTAATGTAAATACAAAGGCTCTTTGGTGAGTCTAAATACTTTTCTGACACATTCACGGCATGATTTCTCGAGCTGATGTGGTCGTATATGTTTCTCAAGTCGTGATCCAGTAGCAGTGGAGACCGAGATAAAAGATGAGGGATGTAAGGAGCATTGCTGGGATGTTCCAACAACTACAATCAGCACCGGTGACCAGACACTGGATCACACTCTGCTCATCCACCTGCAGAACTGCACCTCCCAACTGCTGGTACGGCACTGTCTTCATCTCACTGTGATCATCTCCATTGATTTGCATTTGTTGATTAATATGCGAGTCTGAAATATTAAGCTGCTCTGTGGTGTTCCTGTAGACTAACACAGTATGTAGAAAAACAGATGGACTACAGTCTGTAAAAGCAGGAACAGAAAGTTAAACTAATAAAATGGACAATGAGTGCAAACACGTGTAACTAATAGCAGTCGAGTGGAAGTATCAGACATGTAAAAACAGCTGCAACAGCGGCCTCTAAAGGCTGGCCGTGGTATTAACACTTAGGCAACGTGTTAGAGTACACAGGATCTGCCTGTAGTCTTATTACTTAGTACAAGGTAAATTTTAAACAGTTTACCTCATGTGTTCAGACAGTGTTGACGAGAACAAAGCTAAGTCAGAATTTCTGTTAATAGTGTAGGATTATTAGTAGATAGTAATATTTATTGTAGTGTCAGTACACTACTGTAGTGTTTAGGGTGTTGGGCTATCAATCTGAAGGTTGGTGGTTCAAATCCAAGGTCCACTGAAGTTACCAGTGTGGGTCCTTGAGCAAGACCCTTAACCCTCATTGCTCCAGGGATGTTGTGATGAACCCTGTGTTCACCTTGTAAGTCATTTTGGTTAAAAGCATCTGCTAAATGACCAAATGTAATGTGTATATATATGTATATACATGTATATGTCCGTAAGGCAGAATCACTTAACAGTTTTAAAAAATTACTGAAGACACATCTCTTAAACAAATACCTGTTGTAACAAAGAAAAAAAAAGAAGGAGGGGGGCGGGGGGGCGTGTGCCGTGGCATCGAATAACATTCAGCTTTGATGAATTTACAGTATAGTTGGTTTTCTTCATGGCTTCTGACTTGTGGTGTTCTCATTTGTAAGTCGCTTTGGATAAAAGCATCTGCTAAATGACTAAATGTAAATGTAAATATAAAATGCAGTGTGTGTGGGGGTTTGATTGTATACAGAGACTGGGCACCTTCGGACCGTTGCGTTGTCGGGAGATGTACGCCCTAGACCGACTGCTCAGAGAGGCACGAGTGCTTGAACTCATTCGGAGAGTTGTTACAGGAAAAGTGACCAGTCAGCTTGCTGAAGGTAAATCATCAGCACGTTTTCACGATTTAAATAATTTTGTTTATATATAATAATATATATATATATATATATATATATATATATATATACACAATTGTGTTCTCTCATTTCTTAATTTTGTGTTTTTAAACAGTGGTACCACAGTTAAAACAGTGTCAGGGGGCTGTATTACTGTGGAAACAGTGTACAGATGGCTACAGTGTCTTCAGTACCTCCACAGAGGCTTTTCTACAGACACTGACCAACAACTACAAAGACCGAATACCAGAAAGAGGAACCAGCCATGCAGACACAGGTGTGTGTGTGTGTGTGTCTTTGTCTTTGCACTGCATAGGGTTCCTTAAAAAGCTTTTTTTTCATGGCTTTGTGGTGAAATGTGTTTTACACAAATGTGAAAGTCAATTTGTAAATTAATATTTAAAACCACGTTTCTGATTAATTACTAATGTTTTTTCTAATGCAGCTCTGTTACTCCATGTTCTGCTTGGTTTCTTTTGCTTTGGGTAAAATTGACATGTTAAGCTAGACCATGTGTCATATAAAGGACGTGTGTGTGTGTGTGTGTAGTATTTTTGCATTTGGTGGAAAGGATTCTGGAGAGAAAGCTTCCCAGACGAGGTGGCGTTGCAGCTCCAGAAACTCTTACAGTCTTTCAGTTCTGGAGTTACCTTGAGGCTGAGGGTGTGAATAAGCTGGACACTCACATCACTGAACTGTCTGAAGAAGGTTTGTCTGTGTTTTTGTGATGTTATCAGGTTAAAGGTGCAAACCTCTTTGTTTTCTGCTTTGTATTTGCCCTCCAGGCCTCAGTCAGTCATTTAAATAACATTTGAATTACACTGCCCCCCTGTTCTTAAGTTATTTCTATCTCCCTTTCTCTCTGATCCCCCTCTCCCCCCCATCCACAAACCCCCTCCTGGTTTCACCAACAGTGTGGCTGGTGCAGTGTCTACAGTCTGGAGATCAGGACGTGGTGCTGAGGGCCCTGAAAAAACCATCCGAGGGCAGTCTGAAGCGTGAGGGTCTGCACGTGGTCAGCCTGCTGCTCAGAGACTCGCGGGGGAAGGTGTGCAGCAGTGCGAGCTCTCTGTTAAGGGGACTAGCTGATCAGTCATCTCACAGAGAGAGGGTACGTCAGTCAGTCAATATTTGGATGGGGGGATGTCTTCTGGGTAAAGAATGATGTGTCCCTGTGTTTAAATGAAGTTGGCTGAATTTTAAATGGTTTCATACCATTGCACCTGCTATCTTATTATCTTCATCTTAATCCTCTATTAGGGGCTGGTTCCCCCCTGGTTCCCCATCCTTGTCCAGGGCAAAGTGTGAGTTGCTGGGCAGATACACACAAGACTGGGTGGCAATCTATCACTGGGCACACACACACTTTTCAGGGGTACTTAACTTGGAGCATTTAATTCACCTTGAATCCATGTTTTTGGACTGTGGGAGGAAAGCACAGTAGCTCTGAGGTTTGGTTTGGTTCAGGGTTCAATCCCTTGGTCCAAGTTACCACGATGCACTAATGCATCATGTTAAGGATGGGAGGAAACTAGGGAACCTAACAAGATTACGTTAACAAGAGGCAGATAACATAAAAAAACAAAGGAAGATAAGATGTACGTCCATTTACCCAGAGTTCTACACGCATTTGATCAAAAGCAAAGTAACGAAGCGCTTTCTTCAATCAGGCTCAAAAGATTAAAAGTGAGTCCAAATCCCAAACTAAGATAACAAGGTTTCCTCTGACCCCAGGATCCCAATAGCTCTGTGTTGTCACCCCTCAGCTTTATTCAAAGCAGGGACCCAAAAAAATCTCATAAATAGTACTTTATTAATTTCTTAACTTTATTAATACTTTGTCAGAAGTACAACAATCTAACATAAAGTAGAACGTCACTTTACTGTTTGTTATTATTTTTAATAATTTATTTATTCATCATCTTTAACTCAGTGCTATATTATGTTTGCGCTGGGCAGATGGAGTGCCAGTCCATCGCACACACTCACTCTCTACGTAGGAGCCATTTAGATAGGGGCAATTTTGTGCAGCCAATTCACCTTGAATCCATGTTTTTGGAATGTGGGAGGAAAGCCACATGGACACAGGGAGAACGTGTAAACTCTTCCCAGATCGAGATTTGAACCTAGTGCTAAACACCTACATCACTGTGCCATTATTATTATGTCTATGAAATAAGGAAAGTCCTAATATTACTAGTGAACATGGAGCACAGTAGCTCTGAGGTTTGGTTTGGTTCAGGGTTCAAACCCTTGGTCCAGCAAAAGTTACCATGAGCATTAAGTGTAGAACAAACAGACTAAGGAACAGTTTCATTGCAGAAGCTGTGAGACTCACAGTCATTAACACAACACGTTATTTTATATGCTGTTATATTTATATTTCTGTATTTATACTACATTTTATTTATATATATATATATATATATATATATATATATATATATATATATATATAGTACATTTATAGTTGAATATTCTATATTATATTTATAGCTGTTGTATATTTTATATTATATATGTTCATAGTGGGCGGCACGGTGGCTTATTGTTTAGCACGTTCGCCTCTCAGCACTAGGGATTCCCGGTTCGAATCCCCATCTGGGTGGAGTTTCCATGTTCTCCCCGTGTCCGTGTGGGTTTCCTCCGGGTTCTCCGGTTACCTCCCACAGTCCAAAAACATGGATTAAGGTCAATTGAGTTCTCCAAATTGCCCCATATAGAGTATGTCTGTGTGAGTGAGTGTGTGCCCAGCGATGTATTGGTGCTGAGACGTTCTCCCCTGGATGGGCATGGGGAACCCCCCCCACGACCCTAATAGAGGATAAAGCGGGAGATAATGAATGAATGAATGTTCATAGTTGTACATCCTATTATATATTACATATCTATATACTAAATTTCTATCTCATTTTCTTCTTTAAAATTTTAATTTAAATCTAAAGGGTAATAGGGTCCGTGACCCATAATTTAGATTTTGTCTCATGTACCACATGTGATATTAATGATAATAAAATGTTGTTGAATCTTTAATCTAATGCTAAGTGAAACTGGCTTAAAGATTTGCTTTAAGTGCTAATAGTTGTTTTTTTTTTAAATAGCGTTTGTAAGTCATATTTTTCTGACTGTGGAGCGTCTGAAGTAACGAGCAAACTACTGATGTCCTCAGTGTAAAATAACCAACAACTGAATCTGTTTTTGTAACAAAATGATACAATCCATATAAATAAACCTGTAAAATAAACTATAAATGCTGTTCTCACTGTATCTCGTGTGTGTGTGTGTGTGTGTGTGTGTGTGTGTGTGTGTGTAAACCAGGCGCTTGTGAGTTGTCTGGAGCTGCTGGAAGACGAGAGCGTTGAGACTCGCGTGTGTGGATGTAAAGCACTTGCATGTTTAAAGGTTACTATTTAATCTATTTATTTAATATTTAGCCATCAGTTAAAAATCAAAGCAGATTTTAATGGGGATGAATTTAAGGGGGAGGGAGATGGGGCAGAGGGGAGGGGAAGAGAGAATGTTAAGTTCTGTACGTTAGGATAAAATCCTGTTAATGTTATTATAATGAGATGTTCACTTTAAATTGGATGAAATATGAAGGCTATCCTTTAATTAATAAAACCAGAATGTCTCATTGTTGTATGAATTTCTGTGGCTTCACCACATAATTCTTTGTATGTCATGATTTTTACTCATCAGGCCAAAGAGAGCATCGAGCAGCTGGTGTACTTGTGCCGCACCGACAAAGAGGATGTGAGGGATGCTGCTAAACAAGCTCTGCTCACACTGGGTGAGTGACTGGAACAATATAATTACACCTCAGCATCACAGTGCAGACGCATTGTTTACATGAAGAGATGCAGAAATCCAGCAGTTGACTGAAGTAAACGTGATTTTCTTTGATTTTTTTCTTTTTGTGATCAGGTGAAGAGGGGAAGATGGCCCATCAGCACTTGGAGCAGGACGGAGTGGCTCGGCTATTTGCGCCTGGCAGCATGGCCAGCACAGCTTTCTAACCCATCATTGTAAGATCCACCGTTGTCCTGCGCTGGCACAGATCAGCATATCGGCGATGAATGAATCACTAGCCACTGTGGAAGTGTAAATACAGACCCACTGTTCCTTCTGTCGGAGCGGCGGCAGTGTCAGGGTTCACGCGTTGAGGACATGCAGGTCTGTAGTGTGGCATACAGAAAGAACACCGTGAATAGACACTGAACACTCGGGTCGCACATGTCGGACTTACGACATGAACACTTCCACCGTCCGGTTCTCCCGTTCGTACTGGGTTTATAAACAAGCGTTAACTGCTCAGTAACGATGGAGTGCACAAACGTGACATACTAATAAAAACGAAAAGTTTCATATTTAATCCGCTGAGCTTCTCAAGTTAAAGACCCAGAAGGTGTTGGACAAATGGAACTGTGTCATCATTTCGCAGCCACTATGTTTGCTTTACTGGTTCAGTCCCTGTGTATATAAAACCTGTGAATGTTCTATTTTTCTTATTTTTTTCATCGGAAACACCGGCGTGGTAATGAAACGACGCTCGTTCTGAGATTGGAGTATCTGCTGTCACTCGCATATACAATTGTCACTGCAGATGATGCATATGGACTATAGGGGCCTCGCTACATACACACACACACACACACACTCACATATATATATATATATATATACACATACACAAACATTGTGTTTGTGTGTATGTGTGAGTGTGTGTGTGTGTGTATATATATATATATATATATAGTTTGGCCTGCTGGAAGCATCTTGATGCACATTTAAAGACTGATGTGGAGCATTACCTCAATGCTGCTAGACTCACAGGCTCAATGCAGAGAAAAGTTTGGTTTAACACTTTATGTTGGAACTTTAAGAGAGAGTCTTCTTATTGTACAAGTGCCTCGTTGACGGGGGGGGGGTGTTCAAAGCAAAACTTTATTTAAGATTAAAAATTTGCAGTTGGAAGGAAAAACTGCAGACCAGATTTAAGTCTATATATTTTTCCTCGTATGGATTGTGCAGCATTAAAGGAAGTGATGTCTGTTTTGTTTTGTTTTTGAATAAGGAAAGTTTATTGTTTGTAAAACGATTAAAACTTTAAAAAGAGACGAGGTGTGTGTTCTGTAGATCATGGTTAGTTATATTATTATTAATATTATTACTTTAATGGGATCAGGATAAAGGGTTATTTTCCCCCTGTATACCCCTGAACACACAGGTATGGACCTGGAGACTTGGTCACTAGGTCTCAGTTGTATTTAAGGGTTCTTCTAAACATCAGGGTTTTTTTTTTATTTCCCTGCCCTGGCTATATTGATTTGCTCCATATGTTCGAGCTTCATATTTTTTTGTAAATCTGCTTTTTAAGCATTGTTCTAATGTTAAATAGATAAATAAAACGGACACCTGAACATCAAGCGTGTACGAGATGGCAGATATGATGCTTCATGCGGATTTGCCTCCAGCTCACACCTCAGTGTCTCGGCCGGATGATAATGTTTGAAATCGGGTCTCTGGGTCTGTCGGTTTAAAATTGGTTCAGAGTTGAAGAGAGCACACATGCCCAGAGAGGTGGACAGCCCTGTATAATGGCACC
Source organism: Corydoras maculifer (assembly GCA_019802435.1). Classification (NCBI taxonomy): domain Eukaryota; kingdom Metazoa; phylum Chordata; class Actinopteri; order Siluriformes; family Callichthyidae; genus Corydoras; species Corydoras maculifer. The sequence continues at coordinate 119,070 of JAFMOD010000357.1, forward strand.
CGAGGGTGCCTTGCTCAAGGGCACTTCAGACGTAGTACTTGGTGGGACCGTCAGGTCTCAGGACTGGTTCATTAACCATGAGTATAGGATTAATCAGAAGATAATGTGATTAAATGAGACATGTGCAAATATGTAAATGAAATAAATAAAATTCAAATGTATGTTCAGCCTATTACTTCGACCCCCCCCCCCCAACACACACACACACAATCCCAGTTTCTCATGTGGCCCCTTGAGTCATTTAAATACCCAGCCCTGCACTACATGAGTGGAAGGTAGGTGGTGCCTGGTGGTAAACAAACCATTCTATTGATGTAATTCACCTGACGACCACTAGTGTACCAAATGCACCTGAATGTTTACATTTCTGCCACCAACCAATACAGTTCAGTACAAATTTAAAATTTAAAAACAAGTAAAAAGAAATAGACATAATAGTGGTTAAGGTTTTTATTTATTTTAAGAATAAGGAATTACAATGTTAATAAATTACTTATATATCCTTGGGTGTAATACGGTTATTTATTATGCACTGTGGTTTCACACAGTTCTTTGCACAACTTATGCAACTCCAAAACAAAGTTTTGAAACAATGCTTATGTTTATATTATAAAGATGCAAGCTAAAATTCGTTTGCTTTATTGAATCAGGAGAAGGCGGCACGGTGGCTTAGTGGGTAGCATGTTCTCCTCTCAGCACTAGGGGTTCTCTGCTTTCCTCCCACAGTCCAAAAACATGGATCAAGTCAATTGAGTTCTCCAAATTGCCCCATGTAGAGTGTGTCTGTGTGCGTGTCTTTGCCCAGCGATAGATTGGCGCCCTGTCCTGGGTGTATCTGCCCAGCGCCTGAAACGTTCTCCTGGATGGGGATGGCACTGGCATAAGGAACCCACCCCCCACCACAACCCTAGTCCCTACTATAGGATCGAATGGAAGATAATGAATGAATGAAATCCCCTACAGCAATAGATTGGTGTCCTGTCCTGGGTGTATCTGCCCAGCGCCCGAAACGTTCTCCCCTGGATGGGCATGGGAAACCCCCCCCCCCTCCACGTGACCTTAAAATAGGATAAAGTTGAAGATAATGGCTGGATGGGGCGGCACGGTGGCTTAGTGGTTAGCATGTTCGCCTCTCAGGGATTCACTAGGGATTCCCGGTTCGAATCCCCATCTGGGTGGAGTTTCCATGTTCTCTCCGTGTCTGCGTGGGTTTCCTCCGGGTTCTCCGGTTTCCTCCCACAGTTAAAAAACATGGATCAAGTCAATTGAATTCTCAAAATTGCCTCATATAGAGTGTGTTTGTGCGAGTGAGTGTGTGCCCAGCGATGGATTGGCGTCCTGTCCTGCCTGGGTCTATCTGCCCAGCGCCCGAGACGTTCTCCCCTGGATGGGCATGGGGAACCCCCCCCCCCCGCGACCCTAATAGAGGATGAAGCGGGAGATAATGAATGAATGAATAATGGCTGGATGGATGTTAGAAAGTCGGAACATGTTTGTGTTTATTGATCCGATTCCTCGCGAGCCGACTCGGAGTCGTGAATCAACGGTCGCGCGCCCTGTACGGCAAAGGGTGCCGGAGTGCAGCGCCTCTCCTGGCCAATCGGCGCGGCGCTGTGGTGACACCCCTCCCCCCGCCTCACCTCGCCACCGCCCCCCCTGCGTTCCGCGCGTGCGCAGCAACCGCCTCGGGCCGCCATTTTGTGCGGAGCGGAGTGTGTAAAAGCGGGAGAGGATTAAAAGCGGCGGAGGGGAAGCACGCAGCGCGTCCGCGTCCCGCACTCAGTCAGAACCGAACCCGGGCCCCGCGGACAAACTCACCGACCCCGGCGACGAGCTCAAGCAGGTAAAATAGCGCCACTTTTCCGTCAGGGGGGAGTTTTGCAGAGCTTTAATCGGCCTCTAGGTGTCACGATGGGGCTGCTGGATTCAGGCGGGCTGCGGGGGGTGTTTGTCTCCCTCTATCGTTATCGAAAATAGAACTTAAAAGCCCTTATAAGCCAGAAGTTGGGCTTATTCCCGGTCTTTTCGGTGCTATTAAAGCGATATCAGACCGCCGGTGGGCAGGATGCTCGATATAAATACCACGACGTTTGCTCGTGTCTTTAGGCCGGGCGTCCATTTTCTGCTTCTTCTTTGTTTGGCGGACAGAAAACCCGCCGTTTCGGCGCGCAGCCTTTAGCTTTAGCTGCGAGCTAACCGCCCTGAAAGTCCCGCAGCTGCACCGTAAAGTCATTAAACTTATTAATAACCTTTTTCGAGTCGTTGTTATTTGACGTGTTTTGCACAAGCAGCCGTTACGGAGCCCGCGCGCTTGCCGCCCCTCCTTAACGATTCAAAGCGTTCAGCCCTTCCTCAAACAAACACTCACACACACACTAACTGCTTAATACACACAAACACACACACACACTGACCCAATTCGACGAAACGTAGCTATCGATATCGTCCAGTTTCGTCGTTTAGACCTCGCTGTCGTCTCCCGGGTTCTTCTGGAGTCGAACCCGCGGCCGGCCGCCTCTTTGAATCCGGTTAGCGGCGCTTTGCTAACGGCGGCTTGTTGCGCAGATCAAAAACGGGACGCCGCCGCCGCCGAAGCCAATTCCCCATTTTGTAGAACGCGTCCCTGCGGAGGCTGTGTAAACAGCTCGGAGCCGGCCGGTTCCGAGCTGGGAAAGCCGCGATCGTCGCTCTGTGCGCGGGAGAGCCCTCACCCTGCGAGCGCGGTCACCTCCAACTGAGCGGAGGAAACGGCGGAGAGCTCCCTCTACAAACCGAGCAGCAGCGCTACAAAAAAACGCTGTTAACCGCTTCATAATGCCCTCTTGCTGTAGTAGAAAATCGCTCACCACAACTCGAGTGCATGCATGTGGCAACGGGAATCGATGGTTTGACTTTGCTGTTTGCGGGAAGCCCGGGTGAAGGGTTCGGGATCGCCAACAGGAAGACGGTAGCCATGCGTGGAGATGTTTTTAAAGCTTTTGACGCTTTGCAAAAGTTGTTTCGAGACTTTTTCTGCGGTCTGATTCGCAGCCACGACCGAACCGAAGTCGGGAACTGGCACAGAAGAGACACCTGTTAACGACTTATTGTGGTTTTATATATGCGAGGACAGGTGCTGCAGAGAATGTGGAGGGAACGTAGTTTGCAGCAACCGCAGTAGATGTTAGTAGTAAAGGTTTTTTAATTATTATTATTTTTTTAATTCTGCCATCGTTCCTTTGTGATTATGAAATTTTTCTGTTTAAAAGAAGCTGGTTTGTAAGAACCTGATCACCTAATACATACAGGTCAGAAAGGTAAAAGTTCTGAATATTGGTAAAAGTGATCTTAAATGAGCCTGTAGGCTTGTCCATTTGTGTTTACATGGAATTTGTAATTAAACTCTGTTCTGTTTTGTCATAGCTTTTACCCATGGATGTGGGACAGACCGACACCGTGGTGGATGAGTCAGGGGATGCCTTCAAAGCCAAGGAGTGCAAGACATATCAGCGCCGACGTGAGGATGAAGAAGTGGGCGCTGAGCTGCTGCAGGCTGCGGTGCTAGAGGCAGTAGATCAGCCTGGCGCGGCTGGGGCAGCTGTGGTTGATGCCCAACAGCAGCTGGTGGAAAGTGTGGTTAGTGTAAACAGTGGAGTGGAGATGATGGTGATGGAGTCCTTGGACCCTGCTTTGCTTCAGATGAAGACTGAAGTGACGGAGAGCGCATTGGCTGCCGGCGTAGGTGTTGGTGTAGCTGGGGCTGCCCATGAGGCCACGGTCACTACTGTAGATGACACACAGATAATCACCCTTCAAGTGGTCAATATGGAGGAACAGCAGCTCGGCCTGGGTGAGCTGCAACTAGTGCAGGTGCCGGTTTCGGCTGTGCCAGAACTACAGGGCACATTGGTAGATGCCACCGCCATGCCCAAAGACGGTGAGCCGGTCATCTGCCACACGTTGCCTTTGCCTGAGGGCTTCCAGGTTTGTTAATAGTCCCATAATTCTCATGGTCTCCTGA
>JAFMOD010000357.1:132000-142000 GCA_019802435.1 Corydoras maculifer
GTGTATATGTATGTATAAACTAGGACATCAAGCCACTTCAGATCAAACCTGTGATGAATCTGCTTTCTGCTACGACGAGGAAAAAGTGAGGCAGAGTTTCAAAAGCACTGAAGATTCTGTCTGTTATGAGAGTGTTCAAAGTGATACTTCACCTTTAATGCTGATCTCTGTGCTTCAGTGCATCTTGGGGAAGCCCAGACAGTTTGACTTACTGATGATGTCCTGACATTAGTTTTACAGTCTCAGAACGACAAAGCAGGCAGAATTGCAGGGAAGTTACAAAGTGAGAAAAAAGTAAAATCATGCAAATGTATTGAGTGACCTATTTGTCATTCTGTATTTACATACAGAGGAATTCGTCCTCCACATTTAGTGTTAGTGGGCGGCACAGTGGTTTAGTGGTTGGCATGTTCTCCTCTCAGCACTAGGGATTCCCGGTTCGAATCCCCATCTGGGTGGAGTTTCCATGTTCTCCCCGTGTCCACGTGGGTTTCCTCCGGGTTCTCCGGTTTCCTCCCACAGTCCAAAAACATGGATCAAGGTCAATTGAATTCTCCAAATTGCCCCCTATAGAGTGTGTTTGTGTGAGTGTGTGCCCAGTGATAGATTGGCGCCCTGTCCTGGGTGTATCTGCCGAGATGTCCTCCCCTGGATGGGCATGGGGAACACCCCCCCAACACACACACACAACCCTAATAGAAGAAGGTGAATGGATGGATGGAAGAACCTGTTAGTATCTCTGGTAGTTTGTTTGGTATTGCACCGGAGCACCAGTGTTTTTTTTTTTTTTGTATATTGACAATCAGTATTCATATTTAAAGGTGTTATTACTCCTGCAACACGCTGTTAAGATTGTAAATGAAAACAGGTCATGAAAGCGAAGTTTAAACCTGGTTGTAACCGATGTGGAGTTTGCTAAATCGTCTGCTGCAGTTTCCATTCTGAACCAGCAGATGGCGCGCGAGTCACAGAAATAGCGTGTGTGTTGACGGCGTGTTCAATTGTTTGGCAGGTGCTGACACAATGGCGAGCTTATCTGTTCCCCAACAAGATGCCGGTGAAGGTGAGTGAAATACAGAGTTTCACAAGTTTATCTAAAACTTGTTGACAGTGGCTTAGTGGTTGGCATGTTCTCCTCTCAGCTCTAGGGATTCCCAGTTCGAATCCCAATCTGGTTGGAGTCTCCATGTTCTTCCCGTGTCGGCGTAGGTTTCCTCCGGGTTCTTTAGTTTACTCCCACAGTCCAAAAACATGGATCAAGGTCAATTGAATTCTCCAAATTGCCCCATATAGAGTGTGTATGTGTGAGTGAGTGTGTGTCCAGTGATAGATTGGCACGCTGTCCTGGGTGTATCTGCCCAGCGCCTGAAACGTTCTCCCTTGGATGAGCATGGGGAACCCCACCACGACCCTGATATAGGATTAAGTGGAAGATGATGGATGGATTATTATTATTATTATTATTATTATTATTATTATTATTATTATTTATTAAGAAAACAAGTTTATTTTAGTAATAATGGTTAGGTGGTTAGGGTGTTGGGTTATCAATCTGAAGGTTGGTGGTTTAAATCCCAGGTCCACTAAAGTTTCCAATGTGGGTCCTTGAGTAAGACCCTTAACCCTCATTGCTCCAGGGATGTTGTAATTAACCCTGTGTTCACCTTGTAAGTCGCTTTGGATAAAAGGGTCCAATAAATGACCCCAATATATATATATATATATATATATATATATATATATATATATATATATATATATATATATATATATATATAAATGTATTGTATTTAAAAATGTGAAAGTAATGTATTGTATATTACGCACTGATATGAACATGAAGCGGTCAGGTTGTGCATTATTGCATTTCAAACGGTTACAAACACACTATAATAAAAAGAAAAAATCTTTTGTTTAATAATTAAGTAGTAATTATTTATTAATAATTTGGTATTCCACGATGTAATCAGTAGTCAGATGTGTTTGTTATTGTTAATAATGTCACGGCTGGACAAACAATTCGCCTGTAAATAAAACAAATAATTACAAACTCACAAAAATAATTGTTAGCAATGCTGAAAATACATGACTGTTGATTGGTCAGCCATCACTTCCTGTTTCAGGTGTGTATAAGACTTGGACACATGAGGAAATGAAATAACGTGTACGTGTGTAGCAATCTGAACCTGAAAGTTACCTTTAAATTCCAGTACTGTTTCAAAAGATGATCTGATCTTCCACTGTATGAAGTTGTGTTACAGGTCGACAGTCATAATCATAATTAAAGATTCGTCCAAAGGTTCACTTTGTTTGCATCTCTGTAACTGAATGCGACATCTGATATAAATGCACTTTGTAGTTCAGCATTACCAGACTGTAGTCCTTCTGTTGCAGGTCTCCCTTTTTATTTCATTTCTCTTATTTGTAAGTCGCTTTAGATAAAAGCGTCTCCTAAATGACTAAATGTAAATGTAAATTTCACTGAAACATGTTCTTTCAGTGGTGCGGAGCGGTGGCTTAGTGTTTAGCATGTTCTCCTCTCAGCGCTAGGGATTCCCGGTTCGAATTCCCATCTGGGTGGAGTTTCCATGTTCTCCACGTGGGTTTCCTCCGGGTTCTCCGGTTTCCTCCCACAGTCCAAAAACATGGATCAAGTTAATTGAGTTCTCCAAATTGCCCCATATAGAGTGTGTTTGTGTGAGTGTGTGTGTTCCCAGCGATAGATTGGCGTCCTGTCCTGGGTGGGTCTGCCCAGCACCCGAAATGTTCTCCCCAGGGCAGACACACACAGAAACCCCCCTCCCCACCCCGCGACCCTAATATAGGATAAAGAGGAAGATAATGGATGGATGGATGTTCTTTAATAGCTGTTTTGTATTTTAGGCCTAAATGAGGAATTGGGCTCAATAATGATCTGCATTATTTAAACAAACTTTTGACTCTTGTGATGCTGTTCTGTTCCAGCGATGAGTTTCATACAAAAAACATTTTAAAAATGTAGTTAAAAGAAAAATCTGTAGTTTTGTAAATGTTGGAACAGAGTCATGTTTGTTTTTGGGTCACATTCATTTGTTATCTTCCGCTTAATTTTTAACTAGGTTCGCCGGGGGTGGGGGGGTTCCCCATGTCCATCCAGGGGAGAACGTTTCGGGGGCTGTGCGGATACACCCAGGACAGGGTGCTAATCCAGCGCTGGGCAGACACTCACTCACACACCCACATACACACAAGTACACTCTATATGGGGCAATTTAGAGCATTCAATTTTTTTGGAAACCAGAGAACCCAGAGGAAGGTCACACAGACACGGGGTGAACATGGAAACCACCCAGATTGGAATCGAACCTGTATTCATACATTTACATTTACATTACATTTGGTCATATATTGGACACTTTTATCCAAAGCAATTAATAAGGTGAGCACAGGGTTAATCCCAACATCCCTGGAGCAATGGGGGTTAAGGGTCTTGCTCAAGGACCCACACTGGTAACTTCAGTGGAACCCACAACCTTCAGATTGACAGCCCAACACCCTAACCACTGAGCTCCCACACCCCGCACCCCTGTATTCCTTTAAGGTTATATGAGATAAGCTTTTCTTTTTTATTTTTTTTCATTTGGAAAACATTTTTAAATCACTGAAGCGTTTCTGTAAGTGGAAGTTTAGTCTATTACTGCAGTGCATAAGACAGAGCGGCTCAGTCTGATTCACCTCTTAATGGTGCCACACATTTGCAGTAGGAGAACGAGTCACAGGCACTAAAAACAATGTTTCTGAAGCCAAACTCTTTTGAAATGCAGAATGAAGCCTGACATTGCTCTGCTGAAATACACATGAAAACAGTGGAACTTCACAGCAGCATCTCTCTTTCCAGAATACCAATACAGGTCTTTGTATTAATGCTACATTCATATTTATGCAGATAGCGTTTGCCATGGGAACTGAAATTCCCTGAAGCCATCACAGATGTTTTGTTGGTAACAGTCTGGATGGTGTTTTTCATCTTAACAAGTTGGAACATGGTCTGGAAAATTTACTGGCTGTGTCTTTGCATTAATCAGTTGAACCGAATCAGTGAAGATTCCTAACGCAGCGGTGCACAGTATTAAGTGATTGTAATTCTTTTTTAAAATACCCCTGAGTCCATGAGGCAATAAAGCACTGAGGCATGAGATGGTACGGTGCATTATTTGTTATAAATTACAGGAAAGACATGTCATTAGGTACAATGTATAGCCGTGGCACCCGTGATTTATTAATAATAGTACACAATACAACGGTTACAAACAAAAAAATACAAGGTTTAATTCATGAATGTGTGTATTTAAAACTAAACTATTAATAATCTGGTCTTCCACGACATAATATAACCCTAGAACACTGATCGCTGAGTAACAGGAAAGTGGTTTAGTGCTTATCACGAATCGTCTCGCTGTTTCTATTATTCTGTATTTCCATAAATGGTAGATTATTTAAAATAATGTATTGTATACCATGCATTGTATTGTATATGAATGTTAATTGGTCAGTGTATTATTGTCAGTAATGTCACAGCTGGGCAAACAGCTTATCCAATCAGATTTAAAGAACAGAACTACCCGTTTTATAATCCATCCATGCATTATCTTCTGTTTTACTAGGGTCTACTAGGGTTGCATGGCGGGGGAGGGGGTTTCCCATGCCCATCCAGGGGAGAACTTTCAAATATAGGCTGTGTATTGTCTTTTCACCGGCTGTCCTTAAAGTTTGACTCAAAGTGATAAACCACAACCCATCCCTGTTTGCAACGACTAAACCTCAATCTTGATGACCTTAACTGTCACCAGTTCAGTTCTTAACTGAGGAACCTTTCAGAAGAGTGTTGCTATAACCTTCTTTATACTGTATTATGTGAGTTGGCTGCAGGCAATTATTTCTGTATATTCATTGGATATTATTTTCTGTATATCCAATGGTCCTTTTTTTGGTGTTTGCTTGGATTTCAAATAATATTCCTTAATGGATTTTGTTTTGAGTACTGGATTTTTAGTCATGTTTGGACAGAGAATGGCTTTCCTCAAATGGTTCCCACAAATCAATAGTCCAGAATGCATGTGCTTTATTTTAAACATCTCATATAGCTATACCACTAAATGAATAAATAAGAGGTGTCTTAATTCTTTTGTCCCTGTAGTACACACGTTTTACTACATTAGGTCCATGTCTTGTTAGATAGGTTTCATAACTCTGCACCCACATGGACATCACTTCCTCTTCTATGGTTTAGAGGAAGCATACTCATCATATAAGCAACCATTAACCTACCCACCGCCTCGACTCGTACAATTGATTGCAATTGTCGAAAACCCTTGCAACTAAAGAAATAAAAACCACAGAGTATCTTCAATACTTCAGTACTGCAGTTTTTAAGAGCAGCAGGTCTTACCCTTTAATTTGAAACCCTAGATATCTAACTTCTTATATTCTATTTATTTTGGTAGAATTATTTAACATTTAGGGCGGCACGGTGGCTTAGTGGTTGAGCATGTTCTCCTCTCAGCACTAGGGATTCCCGGTTCGAATCCCCATCTGGGTGGAGTTTCCATGTTCTCCCCGTGTCCACGTGGGTTTCCTCCGGGTTCTCCGGTTTCCTCCCACAGTCCAAAAACATGAATCAAGTTAATTGAATTCTGAAAATTGCCCCATATAGAGTGTGTCTGTGTGAGTGAGTGTGTGCCCAGCGATGGATTGGCGCCCTGTCCTGGGTCTATCTGTCCAGCGCCCGAGACGTTCTCCCCTGGATGGGCATGGGAAACCCCACCGCGACCCTAATAGAGGATAAGCGGAAGATAATGAATGAATGAATATTTAACATTTAATAGAATTAATATAATTATTTTACAATTTAAAATATAACAGGTTTTAAATTTAAATTGTGCATAAAGCAAGTTTATGGTTTAAATAAATGTTATATGTACAAAAGCCGGGCGGCACGGTGGCTTAGTGGTTTAGCATGTTCGCCTCTCAGCGCTAGGGATTCCCGGTTCGAATCCCCATCTGGGTGGAGTTTCCATGTTCTTCCCGTGTCTGCGTGGGTTTCCTCCGGGTTCTCCGGTTTCCTCCCACAGTCCAAAAACATGGATCAAGTCAATCGAATTCTCCAAATTGCCCCATATAGAGTGTGTGTGTGTGAGTGAGTGTGTGCCCAGTGATAGATTGACGTCCTGTCCTGGGTCTATCTGCCCAGCGCCCGAGACGTTCTCCCCTGGATGGGCATGGGGAACCCCACCACGACCCTAATAGAGGATAAGCGGGAGATAATGAATGAATGTACAAAAGCCTCAATTTTACTTGCTGATTTGAACTATTTAGGAGTTCCACCTGCTACCACTAAGTTACCCAATCAAATCCCATCCAGGGTGGAGTTTCAATGTTCTCCCTGTGTCCATGTGGGCTTCCTTCTGGTTCTCTGGTTTCTTTGTACAGTCTAAAAACATGTATTCAAGGTACATTGGATACTCTATAGTGTACATGTGTGTTCCTTCACAAAGGTTTGTCACATGGTTTGCTGAACCACAACCCATATTTTCTTGCAGCGACCAAACCTTTGTTCAATGTTCCTTCTAACCTCAAATCTGATGACCTTTCATGTTTTAGTTTATCTGCCGGTTGTGAAACATTTAAAAACAGTGTGATTATGACCTTAATAGTCATGGTTTCTCTTTCCTGACTTGTTTGAGTGCATTACAAACTTTTTTTCGTTAAACAATTAAATTATATGTTATTGAATCATGACAAATAACAGACTAGTTTTTATCAAATGGTTTTAACTTTATATAATAAGCTTTGCATATAAAATTATTCATTTATTCACTCATTATCATCCACTTTATCCTCTATTAGGGTCGTGGGGGGTTCCCCATGCCCATCCAGGGGAGAACGTCTCGGGCGCTGGGCAGATAGACCCAGGACAGGGCACCGATCTATCGCTGTTCACACTCACTCACACAGACACACTCTATATGGGGCAATTTGGAGAATTCAATTGACTTAATCCATGTTTTTGGACTGTGGGTGGAAATCGGAGAACCCGGAGGAAACCCACGCGGACACAGGGAGAACATGGAAACTCCACCCAGATGGGGATTCGAACCGGGAATCCCTAGTGCTGAGAGGCTAACGTGCTAACCACTAAGCCACCGTGCCGCCCTCATATAAAATTAATTTATAATAAATTGTTTAATATGAAAGTTAAGTTTAGGAAATATTTTGTGACAGAAATCAAGGGGTTAAGTTGCATTAGTGGAAGTGTGCAAGTGAGTGATTGTGACTTTGGAAGCAAATGAAGGTTAAAGAAATGATAGTTTGTGTTTAATTGCTGGTGTAGTTATTATTACGGCCACCTGTCGGCGCTGAGGATCCAGGTTCGAATCCCGATCTGGGTGGAGTTTGCATGTTCTCCCTGTATCCATGTGGGTTTCCTCTGGGTTCTCTGGTTTTCTCCCACAGTCCAAAAACATAGATTCAGGGTAAACTGGCTGCTTTGAATTGCCCCTATCTGAACCCAATATAGTGTGTGTGTGAGTGTGTGTCCAGCGATGGATTGGCACCTGAAATGCCCCCCCTATGGGGACATGGGGCATATGAACCTTATAGAAGTTTCAGGGGTCAAGACAATGCATTTAAATTTTAAACAGAATTCCAGTTAATTAATATTTTATATTTTGAAGAACGGGCGGCACGGTGGCTTAGTGGTTTAGCATGTGCACCTCTCGGTGCTAGGGATTTATGGTTCAAATCCCAATCTGGATGGAGTTTCCATGTCCACATGGGTTTCCTCTGTGTTCTCCGGTTTCCTCCCACAGTCCAAAAACATGGCTCAAGGTCAATTCGATTCTCCAAATTGCCCCATATAGCGTGTGTCTGTGTGAGTGCGTGTGTGCCCAGTGATAGATTGGCGCCCTGTCCTGGGTGTATCTGCCCAGCGCCTGAAACGTTCTCCCCTGGACGGGCATGGGGAACCCCCCAGCGACCCTAATAGAGGATAAAGCGGAAGATAATGGATGGATATGTTAAAGGACATAATTAAAACGTTTACTTAAAGTGAGGTTTTTGATTTATTAGTTGAGTAATTTAGTAATAATTAGCTGCAAATCCATTGAACCTTATTTTTACCTAAAGCCTATGGTGGCTGTGATGTAAACATTCATTCATTCATTCATTTATTATCTTCCGTTTTATTCTCTATTAGGGTCGTGGGGGGTTCCCAATGCCCATCCAGGGGAGATCGTCTCAGGCGCTGGGCAGATACACCCAGGACAGGGCGTCAATCTATCGCTGTTCACACTCACTCACACAGACACACTCTATATGGGGCAATTTGGAGGATTCAATTGACTTGATCCATGTTTTTGGACTGTGGGAGGAAACCGGAGAACCCGGAGGAAACCCACGCAGACACGAGGAGAACATGGAAACTCCACCCAGATGGGGATTCGAACCGGGAATCCCTAGCGCTGAGAGGAGAACATGCTAACCACTAAACCACCGTGCCGCCGTGATGTAAACAGAGTTAATTAATCTAATGATTAAACTTTAAATGGAGGAAATGTAAAACACACATTTACGTCCTGGAACATAAGCCTCTTAAATATTGGATCAAAGCAGAAGTTTGTTTAACTGACCTCCAAATTCTACTTCTGTGTTTGAGTTTCATGTGCTGGTTCTTTTCCTAACCCCTCCTCCTCCTCCTCCTCCTCCTCCTCCTCCTCCCAGTCATTCATTAACTCATGAGTCACCATCATGTCTGAAGTTGTGTATCTGTGATGATGTGTATGCTGACAACTGTACTCATGCCTCACTGCAGGTGGAAAGTTCCTTCAACTATTTAGAGATCCATGCCATCAGCGTCGAGGGTCAAGATCAGGTAGGACTTCATTATCTTTAGCTCTCATTTACAGCCCCTGTTTATTTGACGTACCTCCACATTGCCTTAAATTCAATTACATTTAGAGTATGTAATGGTTTGCGTCTCCTGGCATGGTGTATTTTTATACATCCTGTTTCCATATAACTACACAAGATAGAAGAAATCAGTTTTTCTTGTTTATTAGACAAATCCGTCCATCGTTCTTTCCTTTTCATAAAAACATAGCGTGGAACCCGGTGAGGTTTTGCACAGGACATGTAATGCAATTCACAAGAAGAGCAGATAAACACAGCACAAACAAAACAGTGACTACAAATGACAGGAAACCCATGATGGTACATTCTACTCAATAACTAGGACTCTGAGACATTCATATAGATAGATAGATAGATAGATAGATAGATAGATAGATAGATAGATAGATAGATAGATAGATAGATAGATAGATAGATAGATAGATAGATAGATAGATAGATAGATAGATAGATAGATAGATAGATAGATAGATAGATAGATAGATAGATGTAACAGTACAATAAAATAAACAGTATTTTAATAGAGGGAATAAATTAAAAAATATATTCACATTTACAGTAATAAAGTGTCAAAGTTTGTAATAATAGCAAAAATAAAAATTAAGTGTCCAGTATGGAAGGAAACCTAATACTGTGCAAAATACAATAGACAGTTTTTAAATGTCCTGTTGTTTAATTTGTTCTTTCGGCCCAAAACAGTTGTATTATAGAACCTGATGGCCCTCGGAACAAAAGATCTCAATATATCAATATAATCAATATATCTATATATGATATGATATGATATGATATGATATGATATGATATGATATGATATGATATGATATGATATGATATGATATGATATATAATATAATATAATATAATATAATATAATATAATATAATGTAATATAATGTAATGTAATGTAATGTAATGTAATGTAATGTAATGTAATGTAATATAATGTAATATAATGTAATATAATGTAATATAATGTAATATAATAAAATATAATATGGCGGCACGGTGGCTTAGTGGTTAGCACGTTCGCCTCTCAGCGCTAGGGATTCCC
>JAFMOD010000357.1:147000-197000 GCA_019802435.1 Corydoras maculifer
TATTTTGTAGCTGTGTAATGATGAAGTGAATTTTTATATAAGATTTTGTCAAAAACTAAAACAATATTCTTATTTCAACAATTGTAAATGACCTGTTCTGTTATTTCTGATTTATTGTGTGATTTCTCATCATTTAGGGATTTTGCTGTAAAAATGGCCTGTGCTCTTCATGATCACTCCGCCTCCATGCTGCAAGTCATCAACCTGTCTGCTAATGCTTTAGAGGACAAAGGTGATGCATCTCTAAATTTGATTAATCGATATTCTTTGCTCAGATGTTGAGGATGCTGATGAGACTGCTAAACATAGACCAGCTGTCTCTTTTTTCATGATAGCTTCAGGTGGCTAATTAGATTTTGAAATCTCTAATTACTACCATTTTTTAAATTGTGACACTATTTTCACACATTGTTTCTTTTAATACACAGTACCGGTCAAAAGTTTGGATACGCACTCTTTTTGCTTTCCTATGTATTTCCTCTGCCGGCACGTTGGCTTAGTGGTTAGCACGTTCGCCTCTCAGCGCTAGGGATTCCCGGTTCGAATCCCCATCTGGGTGGAGTTTCCATGTTCTCCCCGTGTCCGCGTGGGTTTCCTCCGGGTTTTCCTGTTTCCTCCCACAGTCCAAAAACATGGATCAAGTCAATTGAGTTCTCCAAATTGCCCCATATAGAGTGTGTCTGTCTGAGTGAGTGTGTGCCCAGCGATAGATCTGCGCCCTGTCCTGGGTGTATCTGCCCAGCACCTGAAACGTTCTCCCCTGGATGGGCATGGGGAACACCCCGCGACCCTACTATAGGATAAAGCGGAAGATAATGGATGGATGTATTTCCTCCACTTACCATATAGATGGACTTTTCTTTGTGTTCTTTGTTGTTGTTAGTCCCCTGTTGGTTCTCCGTCTCTATTGGTCAGGATCATCACAGAACAGGTATCATTTGGGTGGTGGATTGTTTATTGTCAGTTCTGCAGTGACACTGATGTGGTGAGGGGGTGTTAGTGCAGCAGTGCTGCTGGAGTTTCATTTAAACACCTCAGTGACACTGCTGGGATAGGAATAATGCACCAATCTAATAACCCCTGCTCTGTGGTGGTACTATTGGGGTTCTGAAGGTACCTGAAGTTCCAAATGATCTAGTAGATAAACAAGCAGAATTTTACGCTCCAAAATCAGAAAACCTTCTTAGAGGTGTGGTGGCTTTTATAAAGTGGGGTGGAGGGGTCCTGTTCTGTTATCCGTATATTGCATGTTCTGTCATATTAACATTAAAATGCATCGCCAACATGGTTTTAAAATGTCCTTTAAATGTCCTGTATCTATTTTTTTGTCTCTTTCTCAATAGGTGTCATGTCACTCAGTCATAGCTTGGGCTATTTACAGCATGGTCTCGGTCAGCTGTATCTCTCCAAGGTCTCTCTCTCTGCTAAAGGTACCTCTGACTTGTCAGTGCAATCTTTTATTTAATATTGTGTTTATGATAAATGGGCGGCATGGTGGTTTAGTGGTTAGCATGTTCTCCTCTCAGCGCTAGGGATTCCTGGTTCAAATCCCAATCTGGGTGGAGTTTCCATGTTCTCCCTGTGTCTGTGTGGGTTTCCTCCGGGTTCTCCAGTTTCCTCCTACAGTCCGAAAACATGGATCAAGTCAATTGAGTTCTTCAAATTGCCCCATATAGAGTGTGTCTGTGTGAGTGAGTGTGTATCCAGCGATAGATTGGCGTCCTGTCCTGGGTCTATCTGCCCAGCGCGCGAAATGTTCTCCCCTGGATGGGCATGGGGAACCCCACCGCGACCCTAATAGAGGATAAAGCGGGAGATAATGAATGAATGAATGAATGAGTTTGTGTGTGTGTCTGTGTGATAAAGTGTGTGCCCAGTGATAGATTGCCCAGCACCTGAAACTTTCTCTCTTGGATGGGCATGAGGAACCCCCACGCGACCCTAGTAGCGGATAAGGCTGAAGATAATGGATGGATGAATATAATGTAATTTAACATTGTGCTTTGTCCTGTTCTGCTACACCTTTCAGGACTCGGACACCTTGCTCAAATGCTTTATCAGACCAAGCCCTTATCTACGTCACTGACTCACCTTGACCTGAGTTGCAATGCGGGATGTCTGGCTTCAGAAGATGCTGTGGTAAAGAAAAAAAGACGCTGAGTAAAAGGATGACGGTCATGTTCTAGTTTTGCTGATTTAGATTATTGTTGTTTTTCGCTCTCTTAATTCTCTTTAACGTGATTAAATATACAAATACCTGCTTAAGCTTGAAATCACACACACTTTACACCAGTGGCGGGTAGTGCCTTTCATACCGAGGCCTTCAGTAAAGCTCCGTCTGAATCAATTCACTTGTCAATAACTATTTTATGGCTTAAAAAAACATCTTATTATGCAGAATTGCAGTATTTAAAGCCGTTGCATCGCAGATCGATAACTTGTGTAGCAGCACTTAAAAAATCACCAGCACTAATCTCAGAAAATGTAATATTATTAAGCAATCCTGATTATTTGTAAAAAAAAAAAAAAAAAAGTAATCCTTTTTTGCTCAAAAGGAGTTCTTCAAGAAGTTCTTTTCTTTTAACATCGAAGCTGATGTTTAAAGTTGAGTCGAGTTTTGACTGAAGTTTTATTTAGCTGAAAATGTGTGTAAATTCACTGATTATCCAATCAGAGCGCGTGAATATGCTGATAAATCATACACCTACTAGAGGGCCTTGGTGTTGTGCAGCTTAAAATCTGATTGGTTGAAACAAAACATTTATGTTATCCTACGAATAACTCATAGTTAAAAAATAGGCAGATTATTTCAGCCTGCCAACAAATGATGCTGCAATGGGATTGGTTAAATGCTTTAATAAGAAAATACACTTCTAGAAGCTGCGCAACACTACGACCATTTGGAATTATTTAATAATTATCCATCCATTCATTATCTTCTGCTTTATCCTCTATTAGGATCACGGGGGGGTTCCCCATGCCCATCCAGGGATGAACGTCTCGGGCGCTGGGCAGATACACCCAGGACAGGGCGCCAATCTATCACTGGGCACACACTCACTCACACACATAAACACACTCTATATGGGGCAATTTGGAGAATTCAATAGACTTGATCCATGTTTTTGGACTGTGGAAGGAAACGGGAGAACCCGGAGAAAACCCACGCGGACACGGGGAGAACATGGAAACTCCACCCAGATTAGGATTCGAACCGGGAATCCCTAGCGCTGAGAGGAGAACATGCCAACTACTAAACTGCCCTATTTAATAATTATGTATGAACAAAATATATTTAACATCAGTCTGTGATTCAGATATTTTTAGGCCTTCAAAGAAGGCTTTAAAGGCCTTGAGGCTCTGTCACTAATTTAGACATCCATCTATTATTTTAAACTACAGTAGACAACGAAGGGTTTCAAGACTAAAGGTTTAATCAATGCAAAGCCAATTACCACTGATGGATCTGTAAGTGAGACTAATAACCCCTGACTGCTCAGACTGGATCATTAACAGTACTGTTCATTGATTTTGATTGGCATTTTCTAAATACTACATGTGAATTGAATTAACAGAACCATAACTGTTGATGCAGAACTTCTAGTAGTGACTGAAAGACTTGAATGTTGTGGATCAGAAAATAAAATATCACTGATTTTCTTCTAGAACCTTTTCAAGTTCCTCTCCGCTCCCAATGTAGTCGCCCATCTGGACCTCAGCTCTACAGATTGTCCATTGGACACCGTAAGTGACCAAATTCATCTAATCATCTTCTCATCAACGTGTTGTCTTATCATTATAATGAAGCTTCTCTGTGCCGCACTGTGTTCTTTAGTAAAGGTTTCATGGATTTGGGTTTGTTTTTCTCTGCAGCTTTTTGTATCGCTCTCTGCTGGTTGCTGCTCGACTCTAATCTACCTCAACCTCTCCAGAAACACCTTCTCTCACAGGTAAACTCAGCTCAGCTAAGACACAAATATCACACGGACGTCCTGTCAAAACCATGGATCGTCATCTTTTTCTGAATTATGTGCTTTTATATAAGAGTCTTATGTTATGGATCTCTTCCTCTGATCTTCAGTTGAACCCGTGTACACAGAGTGTGTCTGTTTTAGGAAGGTTCGGGAGGTGACCCGCAGTGTACGAGACTTTTTCAGCAGGAGCCTGAAGCTGAAGTATGTCGGATTGGCTGGAACCAAACTACTTCCAGAAGCTCTCAGGTAATAATAATAATAATAATAATGACGGCAGGGTGGTTAAGTGGTTAGCATGTTCTCCTCTCAGCGCTAGGGATTCCTGGTCCGAATCCCCATCTTGGTGGACTTTGCATGTTCTCCCCGTGTCCGTGTGGGTTTCCTCCGGGTTCTCCGGTTTCCTTTCACAGTCCAAAAACATGGATCAAGCCAATTGAGTTCTCCAAATTCCCCATATAGAGCGTGTATGTGTGCGTAAGTGAGTGTGTGCCCAGCGATAGATTGGCGCCCTGTTCTGGATGTATCTGCCCATGCCTGAAAGGATCTCCCTGGATGGGCATGGAGAACCCCCCCCCCCCCCCCCCCCCCCCCCCCCCCCCCCCCCCCCCCCCCCCCCCCCCCCCCCCCCCCCCCCCCCCCCCCCCCCCCCCCCCCCCCCCCCCCCCCCCCCCCCCCCCCCCCCCCCCCCCAATAATAATAATAATAATAATAATAATAATACAATGGATTTATAATGTACTTTTTAATTGTAGCAAATCTCAAAGTGCTTACAGTATGAAATACAGTGCAATTCAATGTTTAATAATCAAAATTTTACTTCAAATGACCCACAAATAGGTGCACAATTAAATTATTGTATATAATAGTAGAATATTAAATAAACTGTTAATATTTTACCAAATCACGTATTTTTTTGACGTGTGATGTGTATTAAAAGGCTTGTGGTGTTGCTTTTAATTTCTCTTGGTGGATGTCCTGTGATATTGCTCTTCTGCATTGAACGTATTGCATGTTTTATATTAGACTGTTACTTCAGGGTCTGGCCACCAACAGCTATCTGTGTGATTTGGAATTGGACATTAGCAGTTGCGAGGTACACACACACACACACACACACACACACACACACACACTCCAGAACGATCTGCTGCTGTCATATTTGCTCATGTTGACTGGCTTTTCCATGTGCAGCTGAGGTCCAGTGGAGCACAGGTCATTCAGGAGCACATCTTTGAGACCAAGGCCATACGCAGTCTAGATCTTTCTGACAATGGTAATCAGCATGCCGTCTGATCTGACGACATAACCCCCCAGGAGCTGTTTGTGCTTTATGTTAGTGACTCATATCCATGCTCTGTTGTTTTGTTATACAGGGTTTGAAAATGACATGGTGACTCTGGTGCTATCCATCGGGCGAAGTCACTCGATTCGACATCTTGCTCTGGGACGAAACTTTGCCATGAAGTCAAGGTTCTACATCTTATACATCTCATACATCTCATCCGGTTCCTTATATTCATTCATTCATTATCTTCCGCTTTATCCTCTATTAGGGTCGCGAAGGGGTTCCCCATGCCCATCCAGGGGAGAACGTCTCAGGCGCTGGGCAAATACACCCAGTCTATCGCTGGGCACACACTCACTCCCACAGACACCCACGCATACACACTCTATATGGGGCAATTTGGAGAACTCGATTGACTTGATCCACACGGACACGGGGAGAACATGGCAACTCCACCCAGATGGGGATTCGAACCGGGAATCCCTAGCGCTGAGAGGAGAACATGCTAAACCACTAAACCACCGTGCCGCCCGGTTCCTTATATATTCGGTCTTATTCTATCTTCATCTCATTCATTGACCCATCCATCTCATTCCTCCATTTACCCATCTGTCCATTCAACCAAGCCATAATCCATATATTCATCCATCCATTATCTTCACTGCTTAATCCTCTAATCAGGGTCGTCTCCAGGCCCATCCAGGGGACAGGGTTTCAGGCGCTGGTCAGATACACCCACGACAGGGCGCTGGGCACACACTCAATCACACACACACAAACCTTAGAGGGGCAATTTAGACCAGGCAGCTTAGCTCTAAGTCCATGTTTATGGACTGTGGGTGAAAACCAGTGAACCCAGAGGAAACCCACATGGACATAGAGAGAACATGTGAGTTACCCCCAGATCGGGATTCGAACCTGCGCTGAGAGGCAGACAGGCTAACCACTACACCAAAGTCGCCCCATCCAACCAAACTGTCATATCCAATTTTATATACCCAACTATCCATCCATCCATTTATCCAGCAATAACCAATCCTGTCCCTGTTCTCATATCCATATCATATCTATTCATCCATCTCATCCTTATATATAGTGTCTCATCCTACCCTGAACCACCATTCTTATTTTTATACGAGGGTTGGAACTTTAATAGTGGCAACTATTTATTTACAACCGATACAAAAGAGTTCCATGTTTGCACCTGTTACTGTCCTTTAAAGTCGTCACCAGCGTCGTGTACAACCCGTTGCCAGCAATGTGGAAGGCGTAGTATACTGTTAGCAGAGCCTGTTGTGTTGATGGTGCCAATGGAGCGCTCTACTGCCTGTCCAATCTCTGGAACCGTTCTGAAGCGAATGCCACGAAGATTTATAATGTACTGTTCATTTGTAGCGTATCTCAAAGTGCTTACAGTATGAAATAAAATGCACTTCAATGCTTAATAATCAGAATTTTACTTCAAATGACCCACAAATAGGTGCACAATGAAATGATTGTATAGAATAGTAGAATATTAACTAAACTGTTAAAATTTTACCAAAACATGTATTTTTTTTGTCGTGTGAGGTGTATTAAACGGCTTGTGGTGTTGCTTTTAACTTATCTTTGTGAATGTCCTGTGATATTGTAGTATACTGTTAGCAGACCCTGTTCTGTTGATGGTGCCAATGGAGCGGTCTACTGCCTGTCCAATCTCTGGAACCGTTCTGAAGCGAATTCCTTCATCTTCAGAATCAGATCAAAGTCACAAGGACTTAAGTCCGGGGCGTATGGTGGATGGTACAGTACTTCGTGGCATTCGCTTCAGAACGGTTTCAGAGATTGGACAGGCAGTAGAGCGCTCCATTGGCACCATCAACAGAACAGGCTCTGCTAACGGTATACTACGCCTTCCACATCGCTGGCAACGGGTTGTACACGACGCTGGTGACGACTTTGAAGGACAGTAACAGGTGCAAACATGGAACTCTTTTGTATCGGTTGTAAATAAATAGTTGCCACTATTAAAGTTCCAACCCTCATTTATGGTTTGTCCTTTTTGCAGTTTGTAAATGAAATGTCTTACTCTCGTTCTCTTTCTCAGAGCTCTGACGGATGTTCTGCACAGAATTGTCCAGCTCATTCAGGAGGAGGAGTGTGTAAGAAATCAATGTTATTTATTTAGTCTATCCTTTTTTTAAGCCCTTACAGGAATTCCTCAATGAGGTTGTCTTTGCCTCTTCTATTTTAATTACCCACAATCCCTCTCCGCTGAGGCACGTCTGCCTTGTTAATTACTTAGCTCCAGCTGTGCTTCAGCTCGTATTAAAACTGGAGCAGCAGCAAGTTGCTTTCTTTTTCTAAAAATCTTTGACTGAATAAAAGTAGGTTTATCCATCCATCCATTATCTTCCACTTTATCCCATATTAGGGTCACCCCATGCCCATCCAGGGGAGAACGTTTCGGGCGCTGGGCAGATACACCCAGGACAGGGCGCCAATCTATCGCTGGACACACACTCACTCACACAGACACACTCTATATGGGGCAATTTGGAGAACTCAATTGACTTGATCCATGTTTTTGGACTGTGGGAGGAAACTGGAGAACCCGGAGGAAACCCACACGGACACGGGGAGAACATGGAAACTCCACCCAGATGGGGATTCGAAGCGGTAATCCCTAGTGCTGAGAGGAGAACATGCTAACCACTATGCCCTATTAAGGAAATCACCAAAATTAAATCTTTTTCACATGGATGTTTACGGTATATGGCCTTTTATTGGAATGTTTCTGAAATCAAGTATTTAAACTACTGTGCTCAGAATCAACATAACTGAATTTTCTTTGATGTTTTTCTTCCTCAGCCATTAGAATCTTTATCTGTCTGTGACTCTAAGCTGAAAACTGGAACCACTATTCTCATTAACAGCCTGGGCAGCAACTCCAGCCTCTCTAAGATTGACATCAGTGGAAATGCTATTGGAGACACCGGTGCTAAGATGCTCGCCAAGGCTTTGATAATCAACACCAAACTCAAGTAAACTCCATCCATCCATCCATTCATCATCTTCCTCTTTATCCTAAATTAGGGTTGCGGAGGAGTTCCCCATGCCCATTCAGGGGAGAACGATTTGGGCGCTGGGCAGATACACCCAGGACAGGGCGCCAATCTATCACTGGGCACACACTCACTCACACAGACACTCACACAGACACACTCTATATGGGGCAATTTAGAGAACTCGATTGACTTGTTCCATGTTTTTTGACTTTGGGAGGAAACCGGAGAACCCGGAGAAAACCCACACGGACACAGGGAGAACATGGAAACTCCACCCAGATGGGGATTTGAACCGGGAATTCCTAGTGCTGAGAGGCGAACATGCTAAACACTAAGCCCGGTTCCTTATATATTCGGTCTTATTCTATCTTCATCTCATTTATTGACCCAACCATCTCATTCCTCCATTTACCCATCTGTCCATTCAACTAAGCCATAATCCATATATTCATCCATCCATTATCTTCACTGCTTAATCCTCTAATCAGGGTCTCTATGCCCATACAGGGGAGAGGGTTTCGGGCGCTGGGCAGATAAACCCATGACAGGGCGCTGGGCACACACTCAATCACACAGACACACAAATCTCAGAGGGGCAATTTAGACCAGGCAGCCCATGTTTTTGGACTGTGGGAGAAAACCAGTGAACCCAGAGGAAACCCACATGGACATGGTGAGAACATGTGAGTTACCTCCAGATTGGGATTCAACCCTGGGCTTTGAGGCAGACATGTTAACCACTACACCACAGCCGCCCCATCCAATCAAACTCATCATATCCAATTTTATATACCCAACTATCCATCCATCCATTCGAACTGGGAATCCCTAGTGCTGAGAGGCGAACGTACTAACCACTAAGCCACCGCGCCGCCCTTCAAGTAAACTCCTCCACTGAATTCCTTCTTTATCTGTCCTTTGCACCGTACTGAATTATTAATCTGCAGAGGTTCATCATATCTGCTCAGCATTCCATTTCTCTGTTGGATACAGAACTCTGGTCTGGGATCGGAACAACGTGACAGCCGTGGGTTTTATGGATGTGGCCAGCGCTCTTCAGAGGTATTTGTGTGCATGTGTGTAAACCCTATGTTTTGCTTACATTTGAAACATTAAGATGTGTTTGTGTGTTTTAAAGGAACACCACACTACAATACATGTCCATTCCGATGAGTGATATGACTCAGTCCTACCGCACTAATCCAGAGAAAACAGAGGAAGCCCTGGAGAAGGTTAGCAACCGAGGAACTACGATCAATGATCATTTACATTAGGAGTGATGTAATGTCTATCTGAGTGTTTATAAATAGAACCAGTCAAACGTTTGGACACGCCCCTTTTTTGCTTCAATAATTGTTTTTGATCTCAGTTTCTGTAAAGATGGACTTTGTAGTTCTACAGTTCCATTCTGTAGTCCATCTGTTTGTGTTCTACAGTACATACTGTGTACGTCCCCTTTACTCTGTTCTAATGGTCAGAACCCCAATAGTAGCACCACAGAGCAGGGTTTATTTGGTTGGTGCATTATTCCTATCCCAGCAGTGTCACTGAGGTGTTTAAATGAAACTCCAGCAGCACTGCTGCACTAACACCCCCTCACCACATCAGTGTCACTGCAGAACTGACAATAAACAATCCACCACCCAAATGATACCTGTTCTATGATGATCCTGACCAACAGAGACAGAGAACCAACAGGGGACTAACAAAAACAAAGAACACAGATGGACTACAGTCTGGAATTGTAGAACTACAAAGTCCATCTATATGATAAGTGGAGAAAATAGATAATGGAGCAAAAAGTAGGCGTGTCCAAATGTTTGACCGGCTCTCTGTGTGTGTGTGTGTGTGTGCTCGTGCTCATGCAGATCCTGTCCTGCTTGCAAAGGAACAGTCAGAAGTCGTGTTTATCAGATGATCAGATGCTTAGTCTGCAGCAGGTTCTGAAGACCAGCCGCTCGGAACAGGTGAGAATTTCATTCACTTTAACAAATACAGTTATAGAATAATTATAACATCTATGATTTTTCAGCACTAGGGATTCCCGGTTCAAATCCAATCTGGGTGGAGTTTCCATGTTCTCTCCGTGTCCGCGTGGGTTTCCTCCGGGTTCTCTGGTTTCCTCCCACAGTCCAAAAACATGGATTAAATCCATTGAATTCTCCAAATTGCCCCATATAGAGTGTGACTGTGTGAGTCTGTGTGCATAGCGATAGATTGGCACCCTGTCCTGGGTCTATCTGCCCAGCGCACGAAACGTTTTCCCCTGGATGGACATGGGACCCCCCCCCACCCCCCGTGAACCTAGTAGAGGATAAAGCGAAAGATAATGGATGGATTTCTCACTGGGCGGCACGGGGGCTTAGTGGTTAACATGTTCGCCTCTCAGTGCTAGGGATTCCTGGTTCGAATCCCAATCTAGGTAGAGGTTCCATGTTCTCCCCGAGTCTGTGTGGGTTTCCTCCGGGTTTTCCTCTCACAGTCCAAAAACATGGATCAAGTCAATTGAATTCTCCAAATTCCTCCTTATAGTCTGTGTGAGTGAGTGTGTGCCCAGTGATACATTGAAGTCCTGTCCTGGGTCTATCTGCCCTGCGCCCAAGACGTTCTCCCCTGGATGGGCATGGGGAACCCCCCCGCAACCCTAATAGAGGGTAAAGCGGAAGATAATGGATGGATGGATGATTTCTCAAGAATGTCATTCATTGTTAAAGTCGCTTATAAAAAGCTGTTTTTTTTTATCCTGCTTCTGTTTTGGTATCAAAAAAACTCCAGTCTTTAAATTAAGATCAAAATGTGTTAAACTTCAGTTAAACTAAATCAGCTGCATGTAATCAAATTTCATCGAATTTTGTTTATCTAACATAATACGCTTTGTTGTCTTTGATTTTCTGTTTATCACTTAATGGCTATGAAATCTCCCCCAGCATTGCTACACTCCTGCTACAATTTCAATTTAAATATACAGTATCAGTCAGAAGTTTGGACACGTCCCTTCATGCTCCACTTATGGTCCATGTTTTCAGTTCCACTTCCTGTAAAGATGGACTTTGTAGTTCTACAATTCCAATCTGTAGTCCATCTGTTTGTGTTCTACAGTACATACTGTGTACGTCCCCTTTACTCTGTTCTAATGGTCAGAACCCCAATAGTACCACCACAGAGCAGGGGTTATTAGGTTGGTGCATTATTCCTATCCCAGCAGTGTCACTGAGGTGTTTAAATGAGACTCCAGCAGCACTGCTGCACTAACACCCCCTCACCACATCAGTGTCACTGCAGAACTGACAATAAACAATCCACCACCCAAATGATACCTGTTCTGTGATGCACCTGACCAATAGAGACAGAGAACCAACAGAGGACTAACAACAACAAAGAACACAGATGGACTACAGTCTGGAATTGTAGAACTACAAAGTCCATCTATATAATAGAGGAGGAAATGGATAATGGAGCAAGAAGGAGGCGTGTCCAAACTTTTAACTGGTATGCACACTGACGTTGATATCTTTCAGTTGTTTCTTTATTGTAATCATGAAACAGTTTTTATTTTAATTAATGTATTAAATCCTAAGCTTTTGTTTTACAATAAAACAAACTAGTATCTATATCAACAATAAATTTGTGATAAACACTAGAGTAAGGTTATGTATTAGCAGCCTTTAACTCCTTTTAATCTTTGTATAGTTAGTGCAGAGTGTCTGCCAAAGTCTTCAGGAGTCCATGAGGCCTCTGTCTAGTTACAACATCCAGGAAGTTCAGAGTAATCTTCTCTCTGCAGAGGAGGCTCTTCAGCATGCCAGGACAGCCATTGCAGTAAGTCTTTACATCTTTTATGAATATGGATTGTGAGGGACATGCTGCCTGCACATCATCCATACTAAAACAGTGTGGATGGATTAATGTTAATGCTGCAAAATAATAAAACTTAACAAGTCAGAAAATGGGCGGCACGGTGGCTTAGTGGTTAGCATGTTCTCCTCTCAGCACTAGGGATTCCCGGTTCGAATCCCCATCTGGGTGGAGTTTCCATGTTCTCCCCGTGTCTGTGTGGGTTTCCTCCGGGTTCTCCGGTTTCCTCCCACAGTCCAAAATCATGGATGAAGTCAATCGAGTTCTCCAAATTGCCCCATATAGAGTGTGTCTGTGTGAGTGAGTGTGTGCCCAGCGAATGGAATGGAGCCCTGTCCTGGGTCTTTCTGCCCAGCGACCAAGACATTCTCCCCTGGATGGGCATGGGGAACCCCCCCTCCCCCCAACCCTAATATAGGATAAAGCGGAGAATAATGGATGGATGGATGGAATTTCAGAAAATCTTGAAAATTTGTAACAAATCTTGTTTTTGACTGGAATAGACTTCTAAGTAAAATAAATGATCTAATTTTAGAAACTAGAAAACGAAAGCTATATTGGCTGATTTATTTTATTATTTTATTATTTTATTATTCATTCATTCATTATCACCCGCTTTATCCTCTATTAGGGTCGCGGTGGGGTTCCCCATGCCCAACGTTTCAGGCGCTGGGCAGATACACCCAGGACAGGGCACCAATCCATCGCTGGGCACACACTCACTCACACAGACACACTCTATATGGGGCAATTTGGAGAACTCAATTGACTTGATCTATGTTTTTTGGACTGTGGGAGGAAACCGGAGAACCCGGAGGAAACCCACGCCGACACGGAGAGAACATGGAAACTCCACCCAGATGGGGATTCGAACGGGGAATCCCTAACGCTGAGAGGAGAACATGCTAAACACTTTGCCACTGTGCCGCTTATTATTTTATTATTTATTATTTATTTATTATTTGTGGACACATTCTCTTGTTTTGTGTTTATTTTAATTTAAAAATTAATTTTTTATAGATTTTTTCCAGTGTACCAATATGGGTTACCGTACATGTAACCACTCGAAGTAGTGGAATTAGTGTATTGTGTTCAATTCTGTTCAAACCTCACCCTGGTTGTTTGATATTTAAGTCCGATTTATGTCAAAATAAAATGGTTAAGGTTTAAGTATCAGACTTTTTTTTTTACTTACTGTGTAAAAATGAACTAAAAAGCTGTTATTTTAAGGTAGAACCTCTTTTATTAGGCCATACCCCGACTGTATGAGTTTGGAAGATCGCCCTCTTCTGGTACGATGATACAGCATATATTGGATGACATGGCCAAAGCTATAACCAATGAGCTAACTGAAGAGATTCAGGTAAAGGTTTAACCAGTTTGCAGGTTATATATGTAATTCAATTATAAAATAATTATTTATAATTTAATTTATTGCATATTTTTTCAATTACAACTATTAATTATAAAAGAAATATCTGTTGTAGTTGTGTAACTGATGTAGTGCATGTCTTGAAGTCTAAATATGGTTTAAAATCAGGTTGAAATTGTTGTGCAGGAGCAGGCTCAGGGAATGCTGCAGTATGCACAGGCCACTTGCCCCCGGGTGGTCCAGAGAATGAGTGTGAGCGAACAGTTGGCCAATCGTGTGGCCAGCAAAACACGACAAGCTTCCCACTTCATCCAGAGCACCGTACAGCAGGCCGAGAGCAGTATCAAAGAAAAGCTCAGGTGACCACATAAACGTGCTGAAGGACTAATGTCCTGAGATATTGAGATTCCTCCAACAAGTTTATCCATCCATCCATTATCTTTCACTTTATCCTCTATTAGGGTCGCGGGGGGGTTCCCCATGCCCATCCAGGGGAGAACGTCTCGGGCGCTGGGCAGATACACCCAGGACAGGGTGCCAATCTATCTCTGGGCACACACTCACTCACACACACACACTCTACATGGGGCAATTTGGAGAATTCAATTCACTTGATTCATGTTTTTGGACTGTGGGAGGAAACCGGAGAACCCGGAGGAAACCCACGTGGACACGGGGAGAATATGGAACGACACCCAGATTGGGATTTAAACCGGGAATCCTTAGTGCTGAGAGGAGAACATGCTAACCACTAAGCCACCGTTCCACCCCCAATAAGTTTAAATCCATCCATTATCTCCTGCTTTATCCTCTATTAGGGTCGTGGGGGGTTCCCCATGCCCATCCAGGGGAGAACATTTTGGGTGCTGAGCAGATACACCCAGGACAGGGTGCCAATCGATCACTGGGCACACACTCACTCACACAGACACACTCTATATGGGGCAATTTGGAAAACTCAATTGACTTGATCCATGTTTTTGGACTGTGGGAGGAAACCGGAGAACCCTGAGGAAACCCATGCGGATCCCTAGTGTTGAGAGGAGAACATGCTAACCACTAAGCCACCGTGTCGCCCCCAACAAGTTTATACCTGATAAAAATTTAAGTCTGTGAGTCTTTTTTAAGTCAGTTGTTTGCACTTTGAATGTGATGTTGTGTTTCTGCAACTCGTCTTTGTTTCAGTGAGCTGAAACTGTCTGTCAGCATCTCTCTGGTGGAGAGTATTGTTGAGGAAGTTCTGCAGGATTTGACAGTGGCTCATCAAAAACTGGTTCGTTCCAAATGCACGCATCAGAACCACGAGGATGTACATGTATAAATGTGTTTATGTAACGTGCAATCCCTTTTCATTTCAGGAGAAACATTTGAAAGAATACACTCAGCCGAGCAATAGCAGGACAAATGTTCCACAGTTAAGAGTGGTGGAGCATGAATTTCCTACAGATGAGGTCAGTCACAGCTTCTCCTTATTTTAGGCCTTGCAGATTTATAAGTCCATCCATTCATTATCTCCCGCTTTATCCTCTATTAGGGTCGCGGTGGGGTTCCCCATGCCCATCCAGGGGAGAACGCCCCGGGTGCCGGGCAGATACACCCAGGACAGGGCACCAACCCATCGCTGTACACACACTCACTCAAACAAACACACTCTATATGGGGCAATTTAGAGAATTCAATTGACTTGATCCATGTTTTTGGACTGTGGGAGGAAACCGGAGAACCCGGAGGAGACCCACGTGGACACAGGGAGATCATGGAAACTCCACCCAGATGGGGATTCGAACTGGGAATCCCTAGCGCTGAGAGGAGAACATACTAACCACTAAGCCACCGTGCCACCCCCAACAAGTTTCCATCCATCAATTATCTTCCGCTTTATCCTCTATTAGGGTCACTATATTTCCCATATAGTGGGGAACGTCTCGGGCGCTACGCGGATACACCCAGGACAGGGTGCCAATCCATTACTGGGCACTGTGGAAGAAAAAGCGGAGAACCCGGAAGAAACCCATGGAAACTCCACCCAGATTCGAAGCGGGAATCCATAGTGCTAAGAGGAGAACATGCTAACCACTAAGCCACCGTGCACATTCAGATTAGAAGTCTTTGGTACAGCAGCATGTCCACAAAGTTTAGAAAATACTTTTACAAACATGAATGCCATTCGTATGATATATAACCAGGACAGGGCACCAATCCATCGCTGGTCACACTCACTCACACAGATGTGTGCATCATAGGTGCAATTTAGAGGAGTGTTTCAATAAAGCCATGTTTTTGGACTGTGGGAGGAAAGCCCATGCAGACACAGGGCAAACATGAATCCCCTTCGAACCCGAGTCCCTTTCTGCTCATTTCATCATCATCTTAAATGACCAGATAGTTACATGCATAGGAGATTGACCGCCATGCATCATCCTTTCAGACCTATACATATAAACTGTCAACTGCAGGTGGTTCACATAGTGGCCATTGATTTGAGGCATGGGATTGGTAAATAATTGTACACGTTATCAGCCTAATTAAAGCGTTTTGGTTTAGTGGTACCCTAATAGACAGTACTGTAACAGATGTAATGTATTTTAAAGGTAAAACTATGCTTCGCTTTGTCCTCAGTACGTTCCTGTTATTTGGAGAAACAGTTTCTTTACCCGGAGCATCCGTCCAGCACCTTCTGTCAAAAGTATGTTCCTTGTCATTATTAAATATATACATTTATATTTATATTGTATTTATATTGTATTTATATACAATACTACTGACATCACGATTGACATCACACACACACAGACACATATATAGATAGTCATTCATTCATTCATTCATTATCTCCCGCTTATCCTCTATTAGGGTCGCGGTGGGGTTCCCCATGCCCATCCAGGGGAAACGTCTCGGGCGCTGGGCAGATAGACCCAGGACAGGGCGCCAATCCATCGCTGGGCATATATACATATATATATATATATATATAAATAGGTGGCACGGTGGCTTAGTGGTTAGCAGGTTCGCCTCTCAGCACTAGGGATTCCCGGTTCGAATCCCCATCTGAATTGAATTTTCAAAATTGTCCCATATAGAGTGTGTCTGTGTGAGTGAGTGTGTGCCCAGCGATGGATTGGCGCCCTGTCCTGGGTCTATCTGCCCTGCGCCCGGGGCATTCTCCCCTGGGTGGGCATGGGGAACCCCACCGCGACCCTAGTAGAGGACTAAGCGGGAGATAATGAATGAATGAATGAATATATATATATATATGACTGAGTGTGTGATGTCAGTAGTGTTGTACATCTCGTTGTACCTCTGATGTGTCCGTGTGGGTATATAATGATATAATGGTGAATAATTCAATATTGTGCACCTGTTTTTAGAAACAGCAATCCATGACTTGTTCCATCTTTTAGAACAGACACATTACAGGACTAATTTCTGCCCCACGCCTCTCTCACTTCCCTCCTTCCTTCCCTCCCTCGGCTTCTCTCTGCCCCTCTCTCTCCCCCTCTGCAGGTCTGTTGGAGGCGGAAGGCGAGCAGCAGGCGAGAGCGAGTGTGCAGCCCCAGCAGGAGACCAAGGCAGACAGAGAAGCAGGAGGAGGCGGGCTGTCGTCATTGGCGACAGGCCTGTCTATCACAACGTGGCCCGCCCTGCCGGCAAAGGAGGTGGAGCCCGGTGGCTTTGGCGCTGGTGCCGTGGCCGCTCGTAGCAGCAGAGAGCCGCGGCGTCTCGAGCCCTCGCCTTCTCAGCCCCCTATGGACCTGCCCAGCGGAGGCCACACGCTGAGGCACTACACCCGCTCCAGGCCCCGACCCAACCGCCACCACCGGCAGCCCCCCAGCAAGCCTCAGGTATGGGGGGAATCTAAGGGACCGGTTCAGGAAGATGACAGGAGGAAGGGAGTGGAAGGAGGCAAGCCGGGATGCAGGCAAAGGATGCTGCAGCCTGAGAGGGATGGAGATAGAGGGGTAGCTAGAGAGGAGAAGCGATCCGATGGGGATGATGGAGAGAAAGGAAGGGGGAGGGATAGAGAGGGAGATGGCGACACTCAGGTTGTTGCAGGCAGATACCGCAGCAGCCAAGCCTGCATGGCTTTTTCTGTGTCTGATGGGAGTGTGCAGCAGCTCACTCCCTGTCATCCTTCTTTCTCCTCATCCTCCATCCTTGTCGATTCCTTGAAACAGCCGGACAAATGGGCTGTTTCGATTATTTGGGGATATGTTTTCCTTTTGAAGGTGTCGTGTTTGTGATTCCCATCTTGGGTGTGTGTGAGCTGTCAGAATCTGGCACGGTCCTTCTTCAATGATTATGTCCAGGTCTCCTCGGTGTGACTTATGTGTTGTAATAATGATTAATATCCCCACATCAGGGAGGGTTTTTCTAACCCTCTAACTCTGCCCTGCCCCTCCCGTCATACCTCTGTCATTTCGGCTGCATCTCTCTTCCATCAAAGGTGGCTCCATCCAGTTACTGAATGCTGAGATGTGATAATGCGATAAGCTATTCTGTTTATTGTGTGTGTGCGTGTCTTTATTCGAGGGCTGTCATAACGACGGCTGAATAACTTGAGGTCAGGCGGAATAAGAGATGTGTAATAAACGTGGCTGGCTGTTGGATGACTGAATGAATTAATCAAGAAGAATGTGCACGGATTTTAGGGATGTGTGGCGTGTGGCGTGACTGGGAATTTGGGGGGGGGGGGTGGAGGGGGGGGGTGTTGTGGGGTTTTTGCATGTGTGCTTGAGCTGGCAGCCGAAGCTGTGAGTGTCTGTGTGGCCTGATTATTTTACACGACCCCTTCTGGTAAAGACAATTAATTATAAGGTGTTATTATTATTATTATTATTATTATTATTATTATTTAGGTTCTAGCGGTTGGAGGTTGGATCTATGCGTTTTAACTGCTCTTCCTCCATATCATCTGTCATTTGCACTGATGGCTGGATTTCCTGGTTAGTGACTGATCAATCGGTTGCCATAGTGATAGGTGCAGGTCTTGTAACATTACCAAGTGTAGGAGCCTACACACACACAGGCAAAGGTTATTAATACAACCCAGTGTTAAGAGACTGAATATTATTATTTAGTCAGTTAGACAAATGCATAAATCATAAGTAAATACATTATACTTCAAAAAAAATATTTTAATAATAATAATAATAATAATAATAATAATATGGTTAAAAGACTGTATGTTGTGGGTGTTGCCGTGATCAAATGTTGGACCGGTATCTGCTCCATCCCGGTGTCGTGAGTTGTGAGCTTTCTATTCGCTGGTTGTCATGGATACCTGTGGGTGTATGGGTGTAGCTGTGTGACTGTGTTTGTCACGCCTGTAGTTTGGAACTGTATCTGGTACATGAGGGTGGGTGTGTTGATCTCTAGGGTCAGTGTGCAGTCAGGTGGACTGGCTTTGTCAGATTAGAAGTCTCCCGGGAGGATGGCTCCACTCCCTCACCGTTCAGATGGGAAAGGGATGATGGAGACACTGCAGTCACTGGCTTTGAACAACTGAAAATCTGTGTGGGTGGGTTTATTGGCCCAGGATCCATGCTTGCGCTCGAATGTCCATATTGCACGGCACTTGGGTTGTGCAAATACAAAGGCAGGCGATGCCTTATGACTATATCATGAAAGGGTAATGGAATAAGAGTCCAGCGCTCTATACGGCTCTGTAGTTCAAAAAAAAAACAGTCCACACCTGCTTTTGTGCTTGCCAGCTGCATAAGCAGTTCTCGCTCGCTATACGGCTGTTTTCTCACCTCAGCAATCTCCGTTCTCCCGAATTACCCGCTTTCTCATTTCTGCTCTATACATTGAATAAATCATCCTCTCATTTGAATAATAAACCTCATTAAGCTTCAAATCTGAGGGGGCAGCACCATTCTTTTTAACTTGCTCTGACTTTGTATTAAAAAAGTGACATTGATTGATTCGGTCTCGTAGGTTTCTGGAGGTTCCATTTAAATAATTATGCAATTTATATATATATATATATATATTTTTTACACTACATTGCATAACTAAAGCAGATTTTCTTAAAGCATATGAGTAATTTTTCGGCAGGGGGTTCTGGAAGCCTTTTCAAGCCTATCCCTGCTCATAGGGCAAAAGGCAGTCAGGGGGCCAGTCCATCACAAGACAAGACGGACAGACGAATAGAGTGATTCATGTGGAGACCATTTAGTATTTACAGTTCATTAACACTCTCTTTTAAAATAGGTATAAAATAAGAATCTATAACTGTCCCTGGAAGTACAATCAACACTAGTGTGTGTGTGTGTATATATATATATATATATATATATATATATATATATATATATATATATATATATATATATACACTAGGGATTCCCGGTTCAAATCCACATCTGAGTGGAGATTCCATGTTCTCCCTGTGTCTGTGTGGGTTTCCTCCGGGTTCTCCAGTTTCCTCCCACAGTCCAAAAACATGGATCAAGGTCAATTGAAGTCTTCAAATTGCCCCATATAGTGGGTATGTGTGAGTGACGTCCTGTCCTGGGTGTTTGTGGCATG
This sequence comes from Corydoras maculifer, assembly GCA_019802435.1. Classification (NCBI taxonomy): domain Eukaryota; kingdom Metazoa; phylum Chordata; class Actinopteri; order Siluriformes; family Callichthyidae; genus Corydoras; species Corydoras maculifer. The sequence continues at coordinate 167,065 of JAFMOD010000357.1, forward strand.
GGGAACCCCCCCTAGAGCCTAGAAGAGGATAAAGCGGAAGTTGATGGATAATATCCTAACAACTAAATGTTTTATTAAGCTCCATTGCCACAAGTTTATAAAATTAATTTTAGACAGTTGTCTGCTTCCAAATCTGTGGGAACTGTTCGTAAAACGCCTCGGGGTGGTAGCACGTCTCTGTCCCGGTCCTTGCAGGCATAGTTTGGTTGGGATGAAATAAAAATAGAGTCATATAAACCATTGGATCGCCAATCTCGCAATTGCTCTTCTGGATAGAAACTACTCCAAAACCACTCCAAATTATTGTAGAAAACTCACCAAGTTAAGGGGACGCTGTTATTGCTGTAAAGAGGACTGAGATGTCATAAAAGCTTCTTTAAGTTTATACTTAAAGGTGTCTCAGTACTACATACAGTGTATCCCATCTTATCGCATTGTCTTCCACTTAAGCCCATAATAGGGTCGCTGGGGGCAGATACAACCAGGACAGGGCACCAATCCTTCTACTTGGATTGGCGGGTGGGATGTTGTCCCCATCCAGGCAAGAACAGGCTAACAGGACAGGGTGCTGATCCATTGCTGGGCACACAGCGATTTAGAGCCAATTTACCTTGAATCCATATTTTTGGACTGTGGGAGGAAACCGGAGAACCCACGCAGACACGAGGAGAACATGGAAACTCCACCCAGATTGGAATTCGAACCCTAACGCTCAGAGTTGGATGTGTAACCACTAAGCCACCGTGCCGTCCTTAATCTGCTGCTGTTTTTATTACGTCGTCCAATGGTGATAAAGGTAAATGAACAAACACGTCATTGGAAATCCATTAGAAATCCATTCGAAATCATAATTTTAATTATTTGCAAAAATAAAAAAATGGACGAGCGCTGAAGGCATCCGATCAGGTCCAGTTTTTTAATCCAGTCCACTGATTGTCAGTACAATGCTGAGTAACTCTTTTGTGCGAAGTCAAGTAGCTTAGCCAGCATCATTAATTCACTCTCAAGCACATCATTAGCTGGAAACGAATCGTATCGTAAGCAGGCAGCTTTTAAAACCGCTTTTCCATTTACTGAAGGTAAAAGAATTCTAAATCCGTTTTTCAGGATGAATACAAAGAACGGTGAGTAAATATAGTGAAATACATTGTGAACTGTATTATATAACAGAATTAAGACACCCAGGCAGCACAGTGGTTTAGTGGTTAGCATGTTCTCCTCTCAGCGCTGGGGATTCCAGGTTCAAATCCCCATCTGAGTGGAGTTTCCATGTTCTCCCCGTGTCTGCGTGGGTTTCCTCCGGGTTCTCCGGTTTCCCCCAACAGTCCAAAAACATGGATTAAGTCAATTGAATTCTCCAAATTGCCTCATATAGAGTGTGTCTGTGTGAGTGATTGTGTGCCCAGCAATGGATTGGCGCCCTGTCCCGGGTGTATTTGCCCAGCGCCCGAAACGTTCTCCCCTGGATGGGCAAGGGGAACCCCCCCGCGACCTAAATATATGATAAAGCGGAAGATAATGGATGGATGGATGAAATTAAGACACTAACCCATTTAAACCTACAGGAGCTTCATGACCTCCAGGTCAGGGCTAGTGCAGGTCAAACGTACCCACCCCATGTTTTTATTAACCCTGATTCGTGCACTGGGGCACAGTCATGCTAAAAGAGAATAGGGCCTTCCCCATACTTCATTCATCCATTATCTTCCACTTTATCCTATATTAGGGTCGCGGGGGGGGGGGTGTTCCCCATGCCCGTGCCAATGCCCATGCCCATCCAGGGGAGAACGTTTTGGGCGCTGGGCAGATCTATCACTGGGCATACACTCACTTACACAGACACACTCTATATGGGGCAATTTTGAGAATTCAATTGACTTGATCCATGTTTTTGGACTGTGGGAGGAAACCGGAGAACCCGGAGGAAACCCACGCAGACACGGGGAGAACATGGAAACTCCACCTAGATGGGGATTCAAACCGGGAATCCATAGCTGGGCGCTGGGCAGATACACCCAGGACAGGGCACCAATCTATCACTGGGTACACACACACTCACTCACACAAACACACTCTATATGGGGCAATTTTGAGAATTCAATTGACTTGCTCCATGTTTTTGGACTGTGGGAGGAAACCGGAGAACCCGGAGGAAACCCATGGAGAGAACATGGAAACTCCACCCAAAAATTACATTTACATTTGGTCATTTAGTGGATGCTTTTATCCAAAGCGACTTACAAGGTGAGCACAGGGTTAATCACAACATCCCTGGAGCAATGAGGGTTAAGGGTCTTGCTCAAGACCCACACTGGTAAATTCACTGGACCTGGGATTTGAACCCACAACCTTTAGATTGATAACCCAACACCCTGACCACTGAGCTACCCCTCCACCCAGATTGGAATTCGAAGCTGGATCTCCAGTTTAAAGAGACGATTGTGAACTTAGAAGTATGTACTTGTTAGCAGTCATACACTCTCTGACTATCCAATCAGAGTGCATGAATATGCTGACGGATCATTTGTCCGGTAGAGGGCCTTGGTGTCACCAACTCAAAGTCTGATTTGATGAAGCAACAGGTTGATTGACACTTATTTTAATCTACTGGGCTGCAGAACTCATAGTGAAGGACTTTATTTACATAGTGAAGATTATTTGACCCTGGCAACCAATGATGCTGAAATGTGATTGGTTAAATGCTTTAATAAGAATTTAATAAAAAATACACCTCTGTAAGCAGCGCAACTGGGGGAAAGGCTATGAAAGGAAGCAGACAGGACATTTGAAAGTATTTAATAAGTATTGAAGGACAAACTATAAGTCTGCGATTCAGATTTCCCGCCACTGAATTTCAATAAGTTTAAATTAATTAATAAGATTGCGGCGGCACGGTGGCTTAGTGGTTAGCACGTTCGCCTCTCAGCGCTAGGGATTCCCGGTTCGAATCCCCATCTAGGTGGAGTTTCCATGTTCTCCCCGTGTCTACGTGGGTTTCCTCCGGGTTCTCCGGTTTCCTCCCACAGTCCAAAAACATGGATCAAGTCAATTGAATTCTCAAAATTGCCCCATATAGAGTGTGTCTGTGTGAGTGAGTGTGTGCCCAGCGATGGATTGGCGCCCTGTCCTGGTCTATCTGCCCAGCGCCTGAGACGTTCTCCCCTGGATGGGCATGGGGGAACCCCACTGCGACCCTAATAGAGGATAAAGCGGGAGATAATGAATGAATAATAAGACTGCTAACGTGCCACTTTAGTTTAGGTTGGAAAGTTTTACCTTTTTTGCCCTTTATTAAAATTTGCTGGTGAGCTTACAGTTTATTTACATATATAAATATTTGTTTAATTCCTTAAAAAAATTATTTGCAAGAATTTTATACAATTCTTTCATTCTGGTATTTGTCACTGTCTAAAATTTCATCCAGTTTTAACATTGTAGTATTTGAATAATTTTGCAGGCCCGTACTGAAGAACATCTGTACAGATGTATAATTCATTCAGAAGGTCTGCACACGCAAGCCGTGCATACACAGTCCATGAGCTTTTCCTAATGGTCACATCAAGTGTTCTGGAGGAAAAAGAATCTTAGTGAAGCGTGGTCGTCTCAGCCAGACAAGAGTGGCTTAAATATTTCAGACACTCCTGAGCAGTTTGCAGCAGCGATTTTCAACTGGTGGTTCGCGACCCAGAAGTGGTTCACGGACAGCTTGTATAAAAAAAAAATGTAAATAATTAATGCTCATCTGATTTTGTACCCATCTTTTATCTTGGAAAAAAAAAAGAGACAAAGAGAGGCATGCGTCAGACGCATGCAAAATTCTCGTTGCCATGGTAACCACTATTGTTTGCCGGTTACTTTCTCTTTAAATACACAAATAGAACCTAGCATATTTTGGATTTTTTGGTTAGGGTGGCACGGTGGCTTAGTGCTTAACACGTTCTCCTCTCAGCGCTAGGAATTCCCGGTTCAAATCCCAATCTGGGTGGAGTTTCCATGTTCCCCCCGTGTCCATGTCGGTTTCCTCCCACTGTCCTAAAACAAGTCAATTGAATTCCGCAAAATTGCCCCATATAGAGTGTGTTTGTGTAAGTGTGTGGGTGCCCAGTGATAGATTGGTATCCTGTCCTGGGTGTATTTGCCCAGCGCCCGTTCCCCTGAATGGGAATGAGGAACTACCCGTGACCCTAATAGCAGAAGATAAAGGATGGATGGATGTTTTTGTTAATTCAAGTTTCTATCAATATTCCTTTGCTGGTCACACACAGTCACACAGACACTCTATAGGGGCAATTTAGAGCAACCAATTTACATTGAATCCATATTTTTGAACTGTGGGAGGAAACTGAAGAACCTTCAGAATCCGAATCACTTTATTTCACCTAGAATGTTACACATACAAGGAACTAGTCTTTAGAGTGCACACCTGTATGACATCATACTAAATTAACAAGACAGCACACAGACAATACAAATACAAATATCTTAAAATATTAAAAATATTAAAATACAAGCAGATTTTATTCCATTCATTCATTATCTTCCGCTTTATCCTCTATTAGGGTCGCAGGAGGTTCCCCATGCCCATCCAGGGGAGAACGTTTTGGGCGCTGGGCAGATACACCCAGGACAGGACGCCAATCTATCACTGGGCACACACTCACTCACACAAACACACTCTATATGGGGCAATTTGGAGAACTCAATTGACTAGATTCATGTTTTTGAACTGTAGGAGGAAACCTGAGAACCCGGAGGAAACCCATGCGAACACGGGGAGAACATGGAAACTCCACCCAGATGGGGATTCGAACCAGGAATCCCTAGCGCTGAGAGGAGAACATGCTAAACCACTAAGCCACCGTGTCGCCCAGACAGCACATAGACAATTCAAATACAAATATCTTAAAATATTTCAAATACTTAAATACAACCACAGGGCAGCACGGTGGCTTAGTGGTTGGCATGTTCTCCTCCCAGCTCTAGGGATTCCCGTTTCGAATCCCAATCTGGGTGGAGTTTCCATGTTCTCCCCGTGTCCATGTGGGTTTCCTCCGGGTTCTCCGGTTTCCTCCCACAGTCCAAAAACATGGATCAAGTCAATTGAGGTCTCCAAATTGCCCCATATAGAGTGTAAGTGAGTGAGTGAGTGTGTGTCCAGTGATAGATTGACGCCCTGTCCTGGGTCTATCTGCCCAGCGCCAGAGACGTTCTCCCCTGAATGGGCATGGGGACCCCCCCCCCCCTCGCGACTCTAGTAGAGGATGAAGCGGATGATAATGGATAGCCTCTTGTTGGCGCTCTCATCATTTCACACATTTGTCATCGTGCTTCTTCCAAAGGATTAAGCACCTGGTTCACTTATAACTGAGGAGAATATACTAATTTCTGTATATTTCTATACGGCATATGCATCTCATAATACAGCCTGCATACCTGGCAGGGCCAGCCACAATGAAAAAGAACACAGTGTTCAGTCCCGGTTTCTCTGTTCTGTGCATTACACTTTGGATTTAAAGAGGAGAACTGTCTATGTTTTGTCCTTTTTAAGCTTAGCTCATGTTTCGTTATGTCTGTGCTCAGAGGATCGAGTTCTGCTTGCTTTCCTCCGAAGCACAGTTCAGTTTATCTACTGTAGAATAAGGAGCAATTTAGCAAAAAAGAGACCTGATGTCTATTAATCAAAACATATATTCAGGTTGGCGGCACGGTGGCTTAGTGGTTTAGCACGTTCGCCTCTCAGCGCTAGGGATTCCCGGTTCGAATCCCCATCTGGGTGGAGTTTCCATGTTCTCCCCGTGTCTGCGTGGGTTTCCTCCGGGTTCTCCGGTTTCCTCCCACAGTCCAAAAACATGGATCAAGTTAATTGAGTTCTCAAAATTGCCCCATATAGAGTGTGTCTGTGTGAGTGAGTGTGTGCCCAGCGATGGATTGGCGCCCTGTCCTGGGTCTATCTGCCCAGCCCCCCCCCCCCCCCCCCCCCCCCCCCCCCCCCCCCCCCCCCCCCCCCCCCCCCCCCCCCCCCCCCCCCCCCCCCCCCCCCCCCCCCCCCCCCCCCCCCCTATATTCAGGTTATGGTTAGTGGTTATAATGATGGGGTTTTGTTGAACCCTGTATTAATGATTATAAATCCTAGTTATGAAGCCTCATTGCCCTGATCTTTAGTGCATTCCCGGTTTTAACACAACCACTAACTCAGTCAACGGTTGTAACTCATTAGTTAAATCAGTTAGATTTGAAAGCAGGAAAAACACTAAAGGTTGCTGAACAGTTGAGCTTCATAAGGTCTAATGTAATTTTGTATTATGAATTTAACAGCAGGCGGCACGGTGACTTAGTGGTTTAGCATGTTCTCCTCTCAGCACTAGGGATTCCCAGCTTGAATCCCCATCTGGGTGGAGTTTTAATGTTCTCCCCGTGTCCGCGTGGGTTTCCTCCAGGTTCTCCGGTTTCCTCCCACAGTCCAAAAACATGGATCAAGTCAACTGAGTTCTCCAAATTGCCCCATATAGAGTGTGTCTGTGTGAGTGAGTGTGTGCCAGTGATAGATTTGTGCCCTGTCATGGGTGTATCTGCCCAGCGCCCGAGACGTTCTTCCCTGGATGGACATGGGGAACCCCACCGCGACCCTAATAGAGGATAAAGCGGAAGATAATAGATGGATGGATGAAAAATTTTATTGCATGCAATATATCCATTAATCATCTTCCGATTAATCCTGATAGTCGGGGGGAGGGGGGGTTCCCCATGCCCATCCAGGGGAGAACGTCTTGGGCGCTGGGCAGATAGACCCAGGACAGGACGCCAATGTATCGCTGGGCACACACTCACTCACACAGACACACTCTATATGGGGCAATTTGGAGAACTCAATTGACTTGATCCATGTTTTTGAACTGTGGGAGGAAACCTGAGAACCCGGAGGAAACCCACGCGGACACGGGGAGAACATGGAAACTCCACCAAGATTGGGATTCGATCCGGGAATCCCTAGCGCTGAGAGGAGAACATGCCAACCACTAAGACGCCGTGCAATATAGGAAAATATAGTTCTGAAAGAATTCTGATTAAAAGTTAATATTATTAGTATTAATTCTAAATGTTTGAGGGAATATAAAAGTGGGAAACACCTCACATGGATGCCGTGTCCCTGCAGTGGAGTGATGAGAAACCATGAATTCTGATTGGCTACTGAGCCCTAAATGATTTATTATCCATTTCATATGTGATTTGGCACAGCATTTGCATACGGTTGCTTTAGCTCTGTATTTCTCTCTCTCTCTCTCTCGCGCTTTCTCTCTCTACTTCTTTTCTTCTCTCTATCTGTCTTTCCATCTCTTCTTTCCTCCCCTACTGTCCGCTGTTCCCTCTCTGCCTAAGGCTCTCGCCGTCAGTACAGGGGGACTCAAACAGACCCAACACACCCTGGCACATAATCCCCCGTGTACACGTGTGTGTCTGTACATCTACATGTGCCTGAACTGTTCATGAAGTCATAAAATTGTGGAAAGTAAACTAAATTAGGAGTCGAATAATCCATAATCCATCCAATAATCCAATTCATTGATCTTGTGTTTCAATGAATTTGTTCATTACAGATTTGAAAATAGATTTTCATACAGATGATACTAACTGAAGTCATCCATTCATCCATTATCTTCCGCTTTATCCTATATTAGGGTCGCAGGGATCGGGGGGGGGTTTCCCATGCCCATTCAGGGGAAAACGTCTCAGGTGCTGGGCAGATAGACCCAGGACAGGACATCAATCGGACTGGGCACACACTCACTCACACACACACACTCTATATGGGGCAATTTGGAGGATTTAATTGACCTTGATCAATGTTTTTGAACTGTGGGAGGAGCATGTTCACCTATCAGCACTAGGGATTCCCGGTTCGAATCCTGATCAGAACCCACAGAGCAGGTATTATGAGGGTGGTGGATGATGGTACGAGTGGATCAGACACTATCATGCAGATACAGGCAATATGTAGTTTCACTTGAACCCATTTAACATATTTAATATATATATACATATAGGGACAGCACGGTGGCTTAGTGGTTTGCATGTTCTCCTTTCAGCACTATGGATTCCCGTTTTGAATCCCCATCTAGGTGGAGTTTCCATGTTCTCCCTGTGTCTGCGTGGGTTTCCTCCGGGTTCTCCGGTTTCCTCCCACAGTCCAAAAACATGGATCAAGTTAATTGAATTCTCAAAATTGCCTCATATAGAGTGTGTTTGTGTGAGTGAGTGTGTGCCCAGCGATAGATTGGCGCCCTGTCCTGGGTGTATCTGCCCAACGCCCGAAACGTTCTCCCCTGGATGGGCATGGGGAACCCCACCGCGACCCTAATAGAGGATAAAGCGGGAGATAATGAATGAATGAATATATATTACACTTTTTCATTGTATTTGTATACTATGTACATTTTTGTCATTTTGTAAATTTGTGATTGTTTTTATTTGTATTTTATTTTGTAAACCAAATGTATAATTTGTCATGCAAATAAAGCTTTTAAATTGAAATTGAATTGACAGGAGCTAAGTTTGTTTGTCCCTCCGGATGATGGTAACAGACGTCTCTGTGTCGCCGTCACAATCCATCTTTACAATATCAGCCGTTGCTCTGATTGTCCACTGTAGGTGTGTGTGTTTAAATGTGCTGGATGTACAATGAGGTGAGAACTGGACGATGATGTCTGTGTTAATTGTCTTTATGTTTTTAGTGCGTTTCGGAATTTCTACATTAATGGCATCCTTGGATAATCTGTCCTCTCATCCACTGACCTTGTCTTTGCTCTCTCTCTGTGTGTAGGAGCAGGGCGCTGAGAGTGAGAATGAAGCCAACGAGAACATGGGGAGGGTGGACGAGGGTGTAGAGGAGTTCTTCACCAAGAAGATCCTTCCTGATGATTCCATGTGAGTATATATTCAAACCCGTATCTCGTTACACATCATGTGTGGACATAAACGGGAGAAAACCTGATCTTTCCATCTTTATAAGAAGGTTGGAGACTGTCCATGTAGTTGAAAGACTATTTAATAACGACTGTGGACTAATTACACTATTGGGAGCTTTTATGACGGGCGGTACAGTGTGCTATGTTAGCACGTCCGCATGCAGCGCTGGGGATCCAGGTTTGAATCCCTAACTGGGTTGAGTTTCCATGTTCCATGAGTGAGTGGGGAGTCTCCTTGTCTCCCCGTGTCTGTGTGGGTTTCCTCCAGGTTCTCCGGTTTCCTCCCACAGTCCAAAAACATGGATCAAGTCAATTGAATTCTCCAAATTGCCCCATATAGTGTGTGTCTGTGTGAGTGTGTGCCCAGTAATAGATTGGCGCCCTGTCCTGGGTGTATCTGCCCAGCGCCCGAAATGTTCTCCCCTGGATGGGCATGGGGAACCCCACCGAGACCCTAATAGTGGATAAAACGGAAGATAATGAATGGATGGATAATAAATAAAAAAAAATATAGGGGGGTGCAGGATCATATAATGATCAGGTTTGATAATTCTACAGTGTAGCTGGTTTTTCTCCATAACTACTCACTTGTGATGTTCTCATTTTTAAGTTGCTTTGGATGAAATCGTCTGCTGAAGGACTAAATGTAAATGTAAATGTTGTGCTGTCCCTCTCTTCATGTTCAGAAAGCACCAGAGGGACGAACCCCTCATCAAAGCACAGCCAGTAGAGTCCACATGCGGCACAATTTCCTCTCCCATCACCACCTCTGCGACTGCCACCCCCTCTGCAGCACCCTCCAAAAACATCAAGAAGAAGTTTGGGGACTTTTTCGCTTTTAAGAAAGTCCGGGCCGGACGCGGAGCCAAGGGCGAGGGCGCGTCCGAAGGAAAGGGCAAAAAGACTTCAATAGCAGACCTTATCCGACCCCTCCGGGAGGCAGCGCGGGCCGAGAAGGAGCGGGAGAAGGAGAAGGAAAGAGAACGGGAACGGGAACGAGAGAAGGAAAAAGAGAAGGAAAAAGAGAAGGAAAAAGAAAAAACAGACGAGGAAGAGGAGAACATCTGTAAAGCTCCTGCTCCTGCTGTCAAAGATACGCCCTCCGCCGTACCAGCTGCGGGTGAGAAAACTGCACCCCAGACGCCCTCACCTCCTTTCACACTAGATTCGGCACCTTCAACCACCCCGGTCTCCACTGTCGCCTCAGCCGGCAAAGCAGAAGAGGTCCCAATACTGTCCCCTGCTGCACCACCCACTCCCACCAAAACCCCCAGCCCGTTAACAGTTACATCACCAACAGAGGGAGAGAGGAGCAGGACCTTGGAGAAAAGCCGGACACCTGATGGAGAGAGGAGGCCCAAGCCTACACGCAGATCTCTTCGAGAAGGCAAGTCCCAGTCGCTCATCCTGCTCACGGGACTGGAGCAGGGGCAGGATGATGCCAGCACACATGCCAAGGTGAGAAACCTAACAAACCTTATTGATGACGAAAGTTTCTTCCACTTTATCCTCCACTAGGGTCGCGGTGGGGTTCCCCATGCCCATCCAGGGGAGAACGTTTTGGGCGCTGGGCAGATACACCCAGGACAGGGCACCAATCCATCGCTGGGCACACACTCACTCACACACAGACTCTATATGGGGCAATTTGGAGAACTCAATTGACCTTGATCAATGTTTTTGAACTGTGGGAGGAGCATGTTCACCTATCAGCACTAGGGATTCCCGGTTCGAATCCTGATCAGAACCCACAGAGCAGGTATTATGAGGGTGGTGGATGATGGTACGAGTGGATCAGACACTATCATGCAGATACAGGCAATATGTAGTTTCACTTGAACCCATTTAACATATTATATATATATATATATATATATATATATATATATATATATAGGGACAGCACGGTGGCTTAGTGGTTTGCATGTTCTCCTTTCAGCACTATGGATTCCCGTTTTGAATCCCCATCTAGGTGGAGTTTCCATGTTCTCCCTGTGTCTGCGTGGGTTTCCTCCGGGTTCTCCGGTTTCCTCCCACAGTCCAAAAACATGGATCAAGTCAATTAAGTTCTCCAAATTGCCCCATATAGAGTGTGTTTGTGTGAGTGAGTATGTGTCCAGTGATAGATTGGCCCCTGTCCTGGGTGTATCTGCCCAGCGCCCGAAACGTTCTCCCCTGGATGGGCATGGGGAACCCCACCGCGACCCTAATAGAGGATAAAGCGGAAAATAATGATTAAATGAATATAAAATCAAACATGGTTTGCGTATTTCGCAAAGACATTAAACTTTAATAAGCGTATACACATGATATAAATCTAAAGATATTATATTATATATTAGAGCCCATGGGACATGACTTCTATTAGAGGGAACAGAAAATAACATGTCTGAGGCTGCAATGGAATTAAATGTAATAAAACCTCGCCAATGATTTAAAGACAAAATATCTTAATACCAAGACCCTCTGGTTTATAGGTGCCAGATTTACCCCTAATTACACGTTGCATTAATTTCAGCTCCACGTTAAATCCATGCCAACAACACAGACAAACCACCCAGTACCAGAATGATGGTTTTAATAAAGTGGGAGGCCCGAACCGTTCAATAGGCTTCATGCCCCAGAGCCATTCACAGTGTGAATAAATCTTGATTTAGCACCAGGACTACATTTATCCGCCGTTATTGGAGCTCAGCGGCGTCATGCTTACTCTCTCATTGCAGAAACATTCATCCGAAAGCTCCTCCAGTTTCGAACAGCGGCTCCATGTTATGCTGCACCGGATGGGGGTTGCCAAGACACCTCCCTTTGACTCGTCTAAAAAGAGCCAGGTTTGTGTTTGAGACTTTAAATAAGTTACAATTAAACCATTTAAATAAAAAATTGCCAACAAATGCATTATATGTTTAAACCAACAGTTAATCTCTTATGTTTTTTCATAGATCAATAAAGAAGTTTTTCCTACAATTCTTTAAGTCTGTGTAGCTCTGCGAGACTTTGAGGCAGAAAGTGTTTGGGGATTTATTCTGCATTAGTGAAATCGTGTTTCATAATAACTCTCCTCTCAGCTACAATCCCAATATGAGAAATATCACTTAATCTATTATGGTTTAAGAGGTGACGCGGTGAATGAGGGATTATACAGCAAAAGACATTTTAATTAAAAGGTATTATCCTTTTACAGAGCAAAGATGAGGAGCTGAGGAAAGCCAACTCGGAGGGTAAGGCCCTTCTCTTATTCCTCTTAAGATGAATTTTGTTTATTAGTAATCGGAGCTCTTTGCTGCATTTGTGACACTGACACTGGTTCTCTGCGGCTTTTACCTCCATGACTTTATATTAATGCTTTACACAAAGACAGATGTTGGCATTGTACTAAAATAATATAGGTTAGGTATAGGTAATATAAGTGCTAAAATATATATACATCCGCCTGTGTTTATATATGTATATGTATATATATATATATATATATATATATATATATATATATATATATATATATAAACACAGGCGGATGTATATATATTTTAGCACTTATATTACCTATTACCTATATATATATATATATATATATATATATATATATATATATATATATATATATATATATAGGGCGGCACGGTGGCTTAGTGGTTAGCACTTTCGCCTCTCAGCGCTAGTGATTCCCGGTTCGAATCCCCATCTGGGTGGAGTTTCCATGTTCTCCCCGTGTCCGCGTGGGTTTCCTCCGGGTTCTCCGGTTTCCTCCCACAGTCCAAAAACATGGATCAAGTCAATTGAGTTCTCCAAATTGCCCCATAAAGAGTGTGTGTGTGAGTGAGTGTGTGCCCAGCGATGGATTGGCGCCCTGTCCTGGGTCTATCTGCCCAGCGCCCGAAACGTTCTCCCCTGGATGGGCATGGGGAACCCCACCGCGACCCTAATAGAGGATAAAGCGGGAGATAATGAATGAATGAATTAATATATATTAATAATGAATTAATAGATATATATAAAACTAACTGTTGTAATGTATATTTCTCAATGAGCCGGCACACACTCAGCAGCGTATCTGACCTTGGTTGGAGACTTTGTAAGCACATTAAAGCGACGCTGTGGGTAATCCTGTTTAGGGTTTTTCTGGACACCAGGTGTCTCATGTCTCAGTAAACTGAAGTGGCCTGAATTACACTGTGGTCTTATATGCCAATACTTCAGTGATTACCTGAACTCACGGGTCACACAGTTAATAAAGCCCACTCAGACTCTGAGACCGTGAGTGTGAGTGTGGAACCGAAACGATGCTTTCATTTTTTTTTTCATTTTTCAATAATTGCCCAAAGTTACTCCGACATTTTGATCTAAAATGCATTTCAGTTGCTAAAACACAACATCTGGTCTACGAAAGTGAACACAGCTTTGTCACGCTGTCAGCAGAACAATTAAAGTGCGGTAACGTGGATTTAAAGAGGTTGCATTTGTATTAATTATTCATGAAACCTTTAGTACTCTGTGTATCTGTACAGTAATCCACTTCTGCATTTGTTGCTGTTCTTGTAAATGTCCTCTGACTGAACTTTCGTCTTTCTCTTATAGGTGCGATTCTGGACAGCAAACCCGAACCTCCACCGACCTACGTCAAGCCCCGTACCATGTCCACCTCCTCAGGTTACAATCATCAGACCTCTTTAGTTTCTCATTCTTAAAAAGTTCTGCAGAGATGTAATAAATCTTATCCATCTCCTCTCAGATACCAGACGCCCACTGCGATCAGGCGCTACAGAACGCCCGCCGCTCCCTGAGCGACCTGTTGGACCTCTGCCTCCTAAACCACCCCTGAAGCCCACTCTGATACCTCCAGGTGAGGCCCTCGGGGCCCCCAGAACCGTTTCTCCCATTCCCAGGCAGCCCAGCCCCTTTAACGAGGCTCCAACGGCAGTAACAGAAATCGGAATGCCTCTTCAGCCTCAAACGAAGGAAGCTCCAACACCTTCTCCACGAAAAGAGATGCCACCAGCCCCTTCACCACGGAGGGTGCGCAGCACAGAACCCAGGGACAGAGCAGAACGACCACAGTCTGTCACTGAAGGTACATAGATGTGGGATGTAGATGAAGTTGTTGTGCCTAAATGTCATTCATTCATTATCTTTCACTTTATCCTCTATTAGGGTCGCTGTGGGGTTCCCCATGCCCATCCAGGGGAGAATATTTTGGGCACTGGGCAGATACACCCAGGACAGGGTGCCAATTTATCATTGGACACACACTCACTCACACAGACACACTCTATATTTGGAGAACTCACTTGACTTGATCTATGTTTTTGAACTGTGGGAAAAAAACGGAGAACCCGGAGGAAACCCACACAGACACGGGGAGAACATGGAAACTCCACGCAGATGGGGATTCGAACCGGGAATCCCTAGAGCTGAGAGGAGAACATGCTAACCACTAAGCCACCATGCCACCGTGCTTAAATGTGAAATATTTGATTTTCTTAGTAGAAGAGAATCATGCCCAGCGATAGATTGGTGTCCTGTCCTGGGTGTATCTGCCCAGCGCCCAAAACATTTGCCTCTGTAGGGGCATTTGGAACCCCCCATGACTCTAGTAGAGGAATAAACAGAAGATAATTTGATAAGTTGTTTCTGAAGACATCTAAACCCACCAGCTATACCACTTCATTAATCTATCACCTTTAATCTCATACTGTATAGAATGTATACACACAAAGCAGGGTGCTATTATGACAATATACATATACTAACTCATTCATTCATTCATTATCTCCCGTTTATCCTCTATTAGGGTCGCGGTGGGGTTCCCCATGCCCATCCAGGGGAGAGCGTCTCGGGCACTGGGCAGATAAACCCAGGACAGGGCGTCAATCCATCGCTGGGCACACACTCACTCACACAGACATACTCTATAGGGGGCAATTTGGAGAATTCAATTGACTTGATCCATGTTTTTGGACTGTGGGAGGAAACCGGAGAACCCGGAGGAAACCCACGCAGACACGGGGAGAACATGGAAAGTCCACCCAGATGGGGATTCGAACCGGGAATCCCTAGTGCTGAGAGGAGAACATGCTAACCACTAAGCCACCGTGCCGCCCTAACTCATTTATTCATTCATTCATTCATTATCTCCCGCTTTATCCTCTATTAGGGTCGCGGTGGGGTTCCCCATGCCCATCAAGGGGAGAATGTCTCGGGCGCTGGGCAGATACACCCAGGACAGGGCGCCAATCCATCGCTGGGCACACACTCACTCACACAGACACACTCTATATGGGGCAATTTGGAGAACTCAATTGACTTGATCCATGTTTTTATACTGTGGGAGGAAACCGGAGAACCCGGAGGAAACCCACGCAGACACGGGGAGAACATGGAAACTCCACCCAGATGGGGATTCGAACCGGGAACCCTTAGCGCTGAGAGGCGAACGTGCTAACCACTAAACCACCATGCCACCCCACATATACTAACTATATGATAAATATTTGAAAATGGCAGATGTCCGGTGCTCGCATTCTGTGCTCACTAACAGCTCCGGCACTTTAAAATGATTCATTACTTGACATTATTTAAAAGTCTCTGGACTCAACATCCATTACTGAAGAGTGTGCTGTTAGACTAAGTACCATGCAGGTGTGAGTATATCACCACACACCAGCAAACGTAAATACAACCTCAGATATCCATCAGCGTCTGAACAGACTGAAGCGCTGACTGCAGGCCTCACCTTATCTGTATCTTCCACTCCTTGTTGACATCTTTGAAGACAATATCAGTTTAAGTGTCAATCAATGTGTGTTTTTCAGTTCCGCTGATCATACAGATGGACATTGTAGTTCCATAGTTACATTCTGTAGTCCAATCTGTTTCTCTACATACATGGTTAGTAAGCTTTAGTATGTTCTTTGATGGGGCGGCACAGTGGTTTCGTGATTGGCCTGTTCGCCTCTCAGCACTAGGGATTCCCGCTTCGAATCCCAATCTGGGTGGAGTTTCCATGTTCTCCCCGTGTCTGCGTGGGTTTCCTCCGGGTTCTCCGGTTTCCTCCCACAGTCCAAAAACATGAATCAAGTCAATTGAGTTTTCCAAATTGCCCCATATAGAGTGTGTATGTGCATGTGTGAGTGAGTGTGTGCCCAGCGATGGATTGGCACCCTGTCCAGGGTGTATCTGCCCAGCGCCCGAGACGTTCTCCCCTGGATGGGCATGGGGAACCCCACCACGACCCTGATATAGGATGAAGCGGAAGATGATGGATGGATGTTCTCTAATGATCAGGACCCCCACAGAGGAGGTATTAGGAGGTATCAGGGTGGTGGATGATGTTCAGTACTGCAGTGATGCTGATATGGTGGTGGTGTGTGAATGTGTGTCGTGTTGGTCCGAGTGGATCAGACACATCAGTGCTGCTGGACAGAGAACAGCACACCAATCAGAACATACAGGGGTCTGATCCACTCGTCATCATCCACCACCCTAATAACACCTGCTCTGTGGCTCCTGATCATCAGAGAACGGGATGAGGAGGACGAACAAGGTATGTAGAGAAAGGAATGGACTACAGAATGGAATTGTAGAACTACAAAGTGACAAACCAATAATCCGTGAGTGTTTTATAGATTTAAAATGCATGCATGCTTTACTTTGGGAGTCATAGCTACCACCTAAAGAGATTTAGATCTTGTATCATGTTTCAAGAACGTATGAAACATGATAAATAAAGCAATATTTTTGTTCTCTTGCCCTGAATGTGGAAATCCTTCACCCCTGTGTGTGTCGACTGTGTATTTCTAAGTCTTTGTTCTGTGAGCCTGTGTTGTGGAAACAGACGCTGTATCTATTTCCCCTCATAGAGACCCTCCCCAAACCCTGGCCTCGCATGAAGCCCTCACCCCAGCGGCGCACAGTTTCCGTCCACGAGGATACCTTACTCCAGCAAGCTGCCCTGCTCGACCCTGAGGGTGAGCCATCACACCGTAGCTCTCCTGAAATGCATGGCACCACAAACAGGGGTGTGAAAACATAAACACACCCGTGCCATGTGAGCTGGGGTATACAAATACAGAGGAAAAAGAACTATTACCAATAATAATACTCATTACTCGAATAATCATTAACATTATTGTTATAGTTTTATCATTCATTCATTCATTCATTATCTTCCGCTTTATCCTCTATTAGGGTTCGCGGTGGGGTTCCCCATGCCCATCCAGGGGAGAACGTCTCGGGCGCTGGGCAGATACACCCAGGACAGGGTGCCAATCCATCGCTGGGCTCACACTCACTCACACAGACACACTCTATATGGGGCAAATTTTTTTGAGAATTCAATTAACTTGATCCATGTTTTTGGAATGTGGGAGGAAACCGGAGAACCCGGAGGAAACCCACGCAGACACGGGGTGAACATGGAAACTCAACCCAGATGGGGATTCGAACCGGGAATCCCTAGTGCTGAGGGGAGAACATGCCAACCACTAAGCCACCGTGCCGCCCTTAGTTTTATCATAATTTTACATTTTTACTCTTAATTTCATTCAAAAACAGCATCTCCTGAATATAATGACATAGGATTCAGTCTTGTGCAATATTTTAAACGACTTTAATCAAATACTACGTTTAACAGATTTTTGTAAGTACATACAGTACCTGTCAAAAGTTTGGACACGCCCCCTTAATGCTCTATTCTCTATTTCCTCCACTTATCATATAGATGGACTTTGTAGTTCTACAATTCCAGACTGTAGTCCATCTGTGTTCTTTGTTGTTGTTAGTCCCCTGTTGGTTCTCTGTCTCTGTTGGTCAGGATCATCATAGAACAGGTATCATTTGGGTGGTGGATTGTTTGTGCACGCCCCCTTTTTGCTCCACTTATCGTCCATGTTCTAAGTTAAACAGTCCATCTGTGTGTGTTCTACAGTACATACTGTGTACGTCCCCTTTACTCTGTTCTAATGCTCAGAACCCCAATAGTACCACCACAGAGCAGGGGTTATTGGGTTGGTGCATTATTCCTATCCCAGCAGTGTCACTGAGGTGTTTAAATGAAACTCCAGCAGCACTGCTGCACTAACACCCCCTCACCACATCAGTGTCACTGCAGAACTTCCAATAAACAATCCACCACCCAAATGATACCTGTTCTGTGATGCTCCTGACCAATAGAGACGGAGAACCAACAGAGGACTAACAACAACAAAGAACACAGATGGACTACAGTCTGTAATTGTAGAACTACAAAGTCCATCTATATGGTAAGTGGAGGAAATAGATCAAGGAGCAAGAAGGGGGCGTGTCCAAACTTTAGATGGGTACTGTTGAGTCAAAAGGTTCAGTGTGTGTTGGATTGTGGATTATATCATGTTGTTGTGTGACTTTGTTAGGGCTTGTTTCAGAGCTGAAAGCTGCGCTACCTCGACTACAGAGGTCGCCGGTGCGGAAACGGGTAAATGTGGGCGAGCTGGAGCCATGCTCTGAGGACTTACCTGAGGGCGAGGAAGGTGAGCAGAGGCAGGGTAAAAAAAGACTGATATTAAAATGGGTCTTCTGTATTAAGTATCCATCCATCCATCCATCATCTTCCACTTTATCCTCTATTAGGGTGGGGGGGGGGCACACACTCACTCACTCACACAGACAGAGACACTCCTATAGGGGGCAATTTGGAGAACTCAATTGACTTGATCCATGTTTTTGGACTGTGGGAGGAAACCGGAGAACCCGGAGGAAACCCACGTGGACACGGGGAGAACATGGGAACTCCACCCAGATGGGGAATCGAAACGGGAATCCCTAGTGCTGAGAGGAGAACATGCTAACCACTAAGCCACCGTGCCGCCCCTGTATTAAGTAGTTTACATTAAGTATTGTGTTCCACTGAGCGAACCCCGTTCTTTATGGTGGATGTGTGCTGTGATCATGATGATGCTCTGTATTGTGATTTGGATCTGATTAGCAGTGCAGTGGAATCTGGGAAGTGTTGATTTAATTACAGGCATGGTATGGGGGGGGGGTGATTAACCAGTGGGCGGGTGGAGAGCTCAGGTCTTTAACCATCTGCCACGACACAAATAAAAAAATGTGATGGATAATGTTTGGGGAACAAGGCACCAAACTTCATTCGAAATATTCTTTAAAAATAGAGATTTGAGTTAAACCTATTTGAAAAGTTATTTTTATTCTAAATTATGATGCTAATTATTAATGCTAATGGTACACAGTCTGGACACGCCCCCTTCTTGCTCTATTCTCTAATTCCTCCACTTATCATATAGATGGACTTTGTAGTTCTACAATTACAGACTGTAGTCCATCTGTGTTCTTTGTTGTTGTTAGTCCCCTGTTGGTTCTTCCGTCTCTATTGGTCTGGATCATCACAGAACAGGTATCATAGGGGCGGGTTAGCTCGGTGGTCAGGGTGTTGGGTTATCAATCTGAAGGTTGGAGGTTCAAATCCCAGGTCCACTAAAGTTACCAGTGTGGGTCCTTGAGCAAGACCCTTAACCCTCATTGCTCTTGTGATGAACCCTGTGTTCACCTTGTAAGTCGCTTTGGATAAAAGCGTCTGCTAAATGACCCAATTTAATTTAATTTAATTTAATTTAATTTAATTTATTCAATTTAATCATTTGGGTGGTGGATTGTTTATTGTTTGCGCACGCCCCCTTTTTGCTCCACTTATCGTCCATGTTGTAAGTTACACAGTCCATCTGTGTGTGTTCTACAGTACATACTGTGTACGTCTCCTTTACTCTGTTCTAATGGTCAGAACCCCAATAGTACCACCACAGAGCAGGGGTTATTTGGTTGGTGCATTATTCCTATCCCAGCAGTGTCACTGAGGTGGAGAAATGAGGTATCATTTGGGTGGTGGATTGTTAATTGTCAGTTCTGTAGTGACACTGATGTGGTGAGGAGGTGTTAGTGCAGCAGTGCTGCTGGAGTTTCATTTAAACACCTCAGTGACACTGCTGGGATAGGAATAATGCACCAACCCAATAACCCCTGCTCTGTGGGGGTACTATTAGGGTCCAGGGTAAAGGGGACGTACACAGTAGGTTCTACATTTCCAGACTGTAGTCCATCTGTTTGTGCAAAGTCCATTTTTACAATAAGTGGAGCGAAAAAGAGACGTGTCTAAACTTTTGACTGTTATTTTGTGTATATTTAAATATCTATAATATATTACTAAATATAAATATTTAAGTGTGGCACGGTGGCTTAGTGGTTAGCATGTTCTCCTCTCAGCGCTAGGGATTCCCGGTTCGAATCCCCATCTGGGTGGAGTTTCCATGTTCTCCCCGTGTCTGCGTGGGTTTCCTCCGGGTTCTCCGGTTTCCTCCCACAGTCCAAAAACATGGATCAAGTCAATTGAATTCTCCAAATTGCCCCATATAGACTGTGTCTGTGTGAGTGAGGGTGTGCCCAGTGATTGATTGGCGCCCTGTCCTGGGTGTATCTGCCCAGCGCCAGAAATGTTCTTCCCTGGATGGGCATGGGGAACCCCTCCCCCGTGACCCTAATAAAGGATAAGGCAGAAGATAATGGATGGATGGATAAATATTTTAAAATATTTGGGGGGGGGGGGGATATGCGGGCAGATATACCCAGGACATGCTGCCAATCCATCGCTGGGCTCTCATACACTCCCACAATGTAGAGCAGCCTGTTTACCTTTAAATCCTTTAAATTTAAGTTTTCAGATTGTGAGAGGAAACCGGAGAAAGTTCTAGTCAGTTGTAGTGTATGAACGATGTCTTTGACCAAAGAACTCTACTTAATTTTCCACATTTTTCTTTTCTCAAGCTAAACCAGAGGCGTCAGAGGACTGCTGTGGACAGAGTGATGAGCCGGACAGCACTATCGCCGGCAACAGCCAGCCAGAAAAGAGTTCAGCCAAGAACGGAGAGGAGGAGGCCATCCAGGAGGGGGCAGAGCCAGTCGCAGAGCAGCACACAGCACAGGGAGAACCATCAGACCAAAGAACTGAAGCCCCCTCACCTGAGACAAACATGGACTGAGCCCTGTGCAAATTCTATTTTCTATCATGTCTACCTTTGCCTTGCACGTCACATTATGTACAAAAGAATGGATTATGATCAAATGGGTTTTAAAACAAAAAGAGAGAGTAATTCAATACTTATACTTGTTAAAAATGATTAAAAGGTGAACTCTGTTGTGTCAGTCAACGTCTGAGAGCGTTTTTGAAATCTAAATCACAGAATGCTTCATATACAGTACCAGTCAAAAGTTTGAACACGCCTCATTTTTGTTTCACTTATAGTCCATGTTCTGTAAAGCTGGACTTTGTAGTTCTACAATTCTATTCTGTAGTCCATCTGTTTGTGTTCTACAGTACATACTGTGTACGTCCCCTTTACTCTGTTCTAATGGTCAGAACCCCAATAGTACCACCACAGAGCAGGGGTTATTAGGTTGGTGTATTATTCCTATCCCAGCAGTGTCACTGAGGTGTTTAAATGAAACTACAGCAGCACTGCTGCACTAACACCCCCTCACCACATCAGTGTCACTGCAGAACTGACAATAAACAATCCACCACCCAAATGATCCTGACCAACAGAGACCAGAGAACCAACAGGGGACTAACAACAAGTCTGTAATTGTAAAACTAGAATGTCCATCTATATGATAAGTGGAGGAAATGCATAATGGAGCAATGAAGAGGGCGTGTCCAAACTTTTGACAGGGACTGTACATATCTGCTTCAGTTATTTCAGTGAATGCCTTTATGTTTCAGTTGATTTCATAATGGGGTTGTATTCATTGAAGCATCAGACTACTGAGATCGGGTCGTCATTTTGTAGTTTGTGTTAGTTATGCTGAGAAAAGCAGGATGCCAATTAGCAATTATTTAATTAGCTGCTGATTCAGTTGGTTACCTGTGGAATTTGGTATCTCTGGGCATGCATGCTCATGTAACTCGTGTGTGTGTGTGTGTGTGTGTGTGTGTGTGTGTGTGTATATATATATATATATATATATATATATATATACACACACACACACACATTATATATATATATATGGCGGCACGGTGGCTTAGTGGTTAGCACGTTCGCCTCTCAGCGCTAGGGATTCCCGGTTCGAATCCCCATCTGGGTGTAGTTTCCATGTTCTCCCCGTGTCTGCGTGGGTTTCCTCCGGGTTCTTCGGTTTCCTCCCACAGTCCAAAAACATGGATCAAGTTAATTGAATTCTCCAAATTGCCCCATATAGAGTGTGTCTGTGTGAGTGAGTGTGTGCCCAGCGATGGATTGGCGCCCTGTCCTGGGTCTATCTGCCCAGCGCCCGGGACGTTCTCCCCTGGATGGGCATGGGGAACCCCACCGCGAACCCTAATAGAGGATAAGCGGGAGATAATGAATGAATATATATATATATATATATATATATTATATATATATAGGACACATGCATACACACACACACACACACACACATATATATATATGTGTGTGTGTGTGTGTATGTCCTATATATATGTATAGTATAGGATACCTACACACACACACATATATATATATATATATATATAGGATACATACACATACACACACATATATATGTATATGAAATGTGTGTTTTACTGAATGATGGGTTAAATGTAAAGGACTGTGTGTAAGTGCTGTAGGCAGAAATAGTTTACTGTATCACGTCTTTACATGTAATGAACGTTTGTCACTAAAAACCCCGACGCCACATTCCTTCCCTGACTTGGCAGCAAAGTGCAGTTCGGCTGACGGAGGTCATGAGTGCACAGCACAGCCATCTGTGAGTGTGCAAGAAGATGAAGGAAACAGAAGGATTATCTGAGAGAAGCAGCCGTGATGTGACGGGATAGGAAGAACAGTGGCTAAAAGAAACGGAGCTGGGAAAGCGGCTCATTATGTGAACAGGGTGTTCATCTTCTGACCCAGTTTCTTTAAACTGCAGCGAGAGGTGGGACTCGTTGGAGAAAAGAGGTTTTAATGCAGAATGGTGGGACTGTGGCTTAGTGGTTTAGCATGTTCGCCTCTCAGCACTAGGGATTCCCGGTTAGAATCCAAATCTGGGTGGAAATTCCATGTTCTCCCCGTGTCCACGTGGGTTTCCTCCGGGTTCTCCGGTTTCCTCCCACAGTCCAAAAACATGGATCAAGTCAATTGAGTTCTCCAAATTGCCCCATATAGAGTGTGTCTGTGTGAGTGTGTGCTCAGCGATAGATTGGCGCCCTGTCCTGGGTGTATCTGCCCAGCGCCCGAGACCTTCTCCCTTGGATGGGCATGGGAAACCCCCCCCACGACCCTGATATAGGATAAAGCGGTAGATAATAGATGGATGGATAATAAAGTTGGGGGAGTATGCTGGTTAGGTGGTTAGCATGTCCAGCTCACAGTGCAGGGGGATCCAGGTTCGAATCCCGATCTGGGAGGAGTTGTCATGTTCTCCCTTGCTTGTTTCATGTGATGACCCAGTCCATGTCTTGATGTACAGATAGACTACAATCTGTAATAATAAAACTACAAAGTCCATCTATATGGTATGTGGAAATCTATATAATGAAGAAAGAAGGGGGCGTGTCCCGACGTTTGACTGGCACTGTATATTTTTATTCTTGTATCTAAAACCCTGAGAGCCAAACAAAAGATCACAAGGAAGAGGACAGTGATTCACGCTAAAAGAAACAAAAAACAGGCCGTGAATAAAGAGAAATTAATTATCAGTTCGATTAAAATGGTAACAAACAAATCCAAATATCGCAGATTACAAACGGCTAGAAGTCAAAACAACGGCACTTTATAGCAGTCATTTTTTTTCAAGCTCACACAGTCCTCAGTCGTTGTATTATTATTAAGTTCGAAAATAACATAATGGGGCGGCACAGTGCCTCAGTGGTTCGCATGTTCTCCTCTCCTCCAGGTTCGAATCCCCATCTGGGTGGAGTTTCCATGTTCTCCCCGTGTCTGCGTGGGTTTCCTCCGGGTTCTCCGGTTTCCTCCCACAGTCCAAAAACATAGCTCAAGTCAATTGAGTTCTCCAAATTGCCCCATATAGTGCGATTGTGTGAGTGAGGGTGTGCCCAGCGATGGATTGGCACCCTGTCCTGGGTCTATCTGCCCAGCGCCCGAGACGTTTTCCCCTGGATGGGCATGGGGAACCCCACCGCGACCCTAATAGAGGATAAAGCGGGAGATAATGGATGGATGGAAAATAACATACGATGGAAAATAACATACGCTGCAAAACAATAAAGGGACTCGTGAGTGAGAATGCCGGCTCATCATTCTCTGCGTTTTTGCCTGTAATTCTGCATGTAGTTCAGTCAGTGGGACCTGCGCACCGTCCACTGGGCACCGTCCACGTGGTCCACCGTCACTGCAGGACAAACAATACAAGAAACTAGATTTCCATTTTGAAATAATATTCATTTAATAGTGTTATAATATCTCTTTGGTAAAAAGGTCTTATGAAAATGAACTGCATTGAGGATTTCACTGAAATCTAATACATTCATATAGTAAGCGATAAAAACCTCCCTCATACGGAACCTGGTTTTAATATCAGAAAGCCTTATAATAAAAAATAAAAATAATGAAGATCGATTTTGCAGACGTTTCTCCAACATGCCATATACCTTATTAAAAACTTATCTGCGGATCTAGATATTCGCCATCCACATCCATAAGAATAAAAAACAAAATAAAACGAGATCCAGGTGATTGTGACGTTGACTGATGCACCACACGAACTGATCTGCATATTAATGTAAACGCTCTTAACTTATTCATTTGTTTCTCATATCTATATGAGATATGATACTCTCATATCTTCCATTTAATCCTATACCAAGAGCCAAGGTTGCAGGGTTTGTGGTTCGCACGTTCGCCTTTCAGTGCTGGGGATCCAGGTTCGAATCCCAATCTGGGTGGTTTCCATGTTCTCTCTGTGTTGGCATGGGTTTCCTCCGGGTTCTCCGGTTTCCTTCCACAGTTCAAAAACTGGGATTTAAGGTAAATAGATTGCTCTATATTGCCCTTAAATTGTGTGTGTTCTCCGATTTCCTCCCACAGTCCAAAAACAGGGATCAAGGTCAATTGAATTCTCTCATGTATAGTGTGTATAGGGCACGGTGGCTTAGTGGTTAGCATGTTCTCCTCTCAGCACTAGGGATTCCCGGTTCGTATCCCATTCTGGGTGGAGTTTCCATGTTCCCTGTGTCCGTGTGGGTTTCCTCCCACAGTCTAAAAACATGGATCAAGTCAATTGCCCTATATAGAGTGTGGGTGTGTGAGTGAGTGTGTGCCCAGCGATGGATTGGCGCCCTGTCCTGGGTGTATCTGCCCAGCGCCCAAAATGTTCTCCCCTGGATGGGCATGGGGAACCCCACTGCGACCCTAATAGAGGATAAAGCGATAATAAAAGAATAGTGTGTATAGATTGGCACCCTGTCCTGGGTGTATTTGCCCAGTGCCTGAAACGTTCCTCTGGATGGGCATGGGGAACCCTGTGCATGACTCTAGTAGAAGAATAAGTGAAAGATAATGAATTAATGAAAGATTTTCACAAAACAATTAAATATTTTGTGTTAATATTCAGCAAAAGCTCTGCGTCATCTTTTTTGATTATGGCATAATGATCAAAATAATCATATCATTCTTGATTATTTCTCACACAATAATCATACCAACCAAATCTGTGAAACCGTCTCATCCTAATGTGAACTAAGGGATTACACTGAGTTTGAGAAGCTGGAACTGAATGATGAGGTGGGTGAACTTAGTGCAGCCTGCTCTAATCTAATCCGAAATAATTAATTATATTATTTTTATAATATGTGTGATTCATTTCTACCGCAATACCAGTGATTTGAAAGACCAGCATCATGTAGGAATGTTCACACGGGCAGATTAATGGGATTAAATTATAACAACACACAAACCAAGATTCATTTCAGGGCTTTAGACAATTTCATGAAAAATAAATGAACAGGGCGTTTGAAAAATAGCTCCGCCCAGTCCCTACGAATATTATTTACAAATACTATATACATAAAAACACGATCCGGGTGTCTCCATGGAACACGTACAGGAAGACCCGCTCTGATCTGGAAAGGTCGGCGTCCTCTGACACTTTTAGAGAAACAAAAAGCGTCCAATTGCAAATTGCAGGGACGTGTTTAAGAATAAGGCCTCAGTTTTATGCAGTGGACTTCAGGAGAGCGTGAAATGAGTCCCATACAGCGCTCCTGCTCTCGGCCCTTCTGCTTAATAGAGCGCGTGCTACAGGGTGGCGAGAATTCTGAGAAAAGAAATGATGAGAACGAAGAAAGTTTGTCCCACTCCAAAGACAAAAGCTTCTAAGGAGATCATCCTCTTCCCCGCGGCCTTATAGACGCCTGCTACCACTGCACCTGAAACCACGGGACCAGCGTTAATCAGAATGAAAACAGCAACTGAAAAAATATATTAATAAATAATGAAAAATAACAAAATGGCAGCTCTGCATCATAAGGCAGACCATAATACTGTAATCCTACAAAAGTGTTTAATACCCTAAAATACAGACAGGTGAGAACATTCCCATCAATACCTAAAAATAACTATTATTAATAATAACTATTACAACAGGGCGGCACGGTGGCTTAGCAGTTAGCACATTCTCCTCTCAGCACTAGGGATTCCCGGTTCGAATCCCAATCTGGGGGAAGTTTTCATGTTCTCCCCGTGTCCGCGTGGATTTCCTCCGGGTTCTCCGGTTTCCTCCCACAGACCAAACACATGGATCAAGTCAATTGAGTTCTTCAAATTGCCCCATATAGAGTGTGTCTGTGTGAGTGAGTGTGTGTCCAGCGATAGATTGGCGTCCTGTCCTGGGTCTATCTGCCCAGCGCCCGAAACGTTCTCCCCTGGATGGGCATGGGGAACCCCACCGCGACCCTAATAGAGGATAAAGCGGAAGATAATGAATGAATGAATGAGTTTGTGTGGGTTCGAATCCCAATTTGGGTGGAGTTTCCATGTTCTCGCCGTGTCTGCGTGGGTTTCCTCCGGGTTCTCCGGTTTCCTCCCACAGTCCAAAAACATGGATATTTTTAGGGCGGCACGGTGGCTTAGTGTTTAGCATGTTCTCCTTTCAGCACTAGGGATTCCCGGTTCGAATCCCCATCTGGGTGGGGTTTCCATGTTCTCCCCGTGTCCACATGGGTTTCCTCCGGGTTCTTCGGTTTCCTCCCACAGTCCAAAAACATGAATCAAGTCAATTGAGTTCTCCAAATTGCCCCATATAGAGTGTGTATGTGCATGTGTGAGTGAGTGTGTGCCCAGCGATGGATTGGCACCCTGTCCTGGGTCTATCTGCCCAGCGCCCGAAATGTTCTCCCCTGGATGGGCATGGGGAACCCCACCGCGACCCTAATAGAGGATAAAGTGGGACTTGATCCATGTTTTTGGACTGTGGGAGGAAACTGGAGAACCCGGAGGAAACCCACACAGACACGGGGCGAACATGCAAACTCCACCCAGATGGGGATTCGAACCGGATTCCTAGCGCATGTTATATATGTCACAAAAATTACACCACACTTTATGATGGGGTGACAGTGAAGCTCACATCACATCACAGCGGGAAAATAATTCCTAACCCCCTGCTACAGCAACATGAAGCCTTTGTCTTTTAAAAAAAAACAGTCGGCTTTCGCCGCTCCTGCTTCTTGGACTATTTAAATGATGCAGCACATACATTCCTCACACAGTGCGGCTGATCTAATATAACCAGAGTCTCTGCACCTCAGATTACAACCAGCAAATCTGATTAGAGAGTTGGAATTGCTCAGATTTGCTCCCATATACACGATGATTGTTATATAAATCATGCAGGGTCCTGAGATTGGCTGAGTGGAACACAACTAATTCATCATATGATAGCTTGCAACACATTTTAAATGATTGCAACATCCGGCAACCGAGGACGAACAAACCTGACAATCACAATTTAATTCATGTTTTATTATGATGAGTACCAGTCATTTAATACGAAACATGACCATAAGTCAGTCCTTCTCAAATAGTGGGGCGCAGTGCGGTGCCTGGGGGGGGGGTGGGGGGTGGGGGGCGCATAACAAGATATCACAGAGCAAGTGATATTAAGTGTATTGAACAAACCCTCAAAAGACAACATGGAGAAATACTTAACAGGGATGGAGGAGAGAGACGAAAATAATGAGAGCAACAAAAGTCAACCGAAAACTAAAACAAGGAAATATGACGAAGTGTGTGTAGCGCTTGGCTTCACTGTAACGAAGGTGGAGACTAAGAAAGACCGGTGTGTCTTTAAATGTTGGCAGCGGACAATGTGAAGCCAAATAGATGAAGGCGTCACTTAAAGACGTTACACCTCAATCACGCCGATAACCGCTTGAGTTTTTAATCGTAAACGTGACGCATACAGCCAGCAATCATCCTGCTTTATGAACGATGCTCCAGAAAAGCTGTGCGCTGCAAAACAGGCGCGTTGGAGACATCAGCTCTGACATTTTGATAAAAAAGTTAACAAAACCGCACAAATTGTCGCATTCATTTTTGTTTTGTAGGTTAAAGTGTTAATATATTGAGCTCCTGAATTAATGTCGCTGATGAATTTGAATTTATTATTATTTATTGATTTTATTTCATTTCATTTTTCAGTATCAAATGCCAGTCGGTTCAAAAACGTTTCTAGTTGAAATAAGGGTTTTATTTGTTTCTGTTACAAACTAAAAAAACAAAGTTAATAAAATGATTCTGTTCTACGTCGATCTATATTTCTTTCTTTTTTGTTTTCTTTATTGTTAATAAGGAGACATTGTTATAAAAAAATATATATATATATATATATATATATGAAAAGTTTTCTTCCCGGGGGTGGGGGCTTAACAAAAAATAATTGAGAATCACTGCCATTATAATATGAACATCCCATCCGTCTGTATCCAATTGGCATGTTCTCCTCTCAGCACTAGGGATTCCCGGTTCGAATCCCTATCTGGGTGGAGTTTCCATGTTCTCCCCGTGTCCGCGTGGGTTTCCTCCGGGTTCTCCGGTTTCCTCCCACAGTCCAAAAACATGGATCAAGTCAATTGAGTTCTCCAAAATGCCCCATATAGAGTGTGTGTGTGAGTGAGTGTGTGCCCAGCACCCAAAACGTTCTCCCCTGGTTGGGCATGGGGAACCCCACTGCGACTCTAATAGAGGATAAAGCGGGAGATAATGAATGAATGAATATTTATGTTTATTACTGCATCATTTTTAAGTAAATTTAGCAACTTTAGTAACATTTTGTTTAAAAATCCCTAGACATTCAGTATCAGCCAAATGTTTGGACACGCCCCCTTCTTGCTCCATTATGTATTTCCTTCAATTATCACAGAGATGGATTTTGTAGTTTTATAATTCCAGACTGTAGTCCATCTGTTTTCTTGGTTGTTGTTAGTCCCCTGTTGGTTCTCCGTCTCTATTGGTCAGGATCATCACAGAACAGGTATCATTTGGGTGGTGGATTGTTTATTGTCAGTTCTGCAGTGACACTGATGTGGTGAGGGGGTGTTAGTGCAGCAGTGCTGCTGGAGTTTCATTTAAACACCTCAGTGACACTGCTGGGATAGGAATAATGCACCAACCCAATAACCCCTGCTCTGTGGTGGTACTATTGGGGTTCTGACCATAGGAAAACAAAGTAAAGGAGATGTACATAGACTTTAGTCCACAGACAGATGGACTACAGTCTTGAATTGTGGAACTACAATGTCCATCTTTACAGGAAGTGAAACTGAGAACATGGACCATTGGTAGAGCAGTAAAAAGGCGTGTCCAATCCCACAAAGGCACGGGGAGGACATGCAGACTTATAACATTAACATTAAGGTCATGATTGTATAAGGTACATACTTGTAAGAACCCCGCCAAACAGTGGACCTATAATGGCCATGAG
>JAFMOD010000357.1:203973-217401 GCA_019802435.1 Corydoras maculifer
TGGGGAACCCCCCCGCGACCCTAATAGAGGATAAGCGGAAGATAATGAATGAATGAATGAATGGATATTTCAGGGTATTTTTGCGATACCGATATGGGAGACGGGGACGGTTGTAACACTTTTTGTCATTTTTTAATAAGCAGATGGCTGAATTATGCCTTTAGTTTAATTTAAGTTAGTACTATGATATGTATGATCAGCAGCAAATGTTAGAAGGACATCGGGTCCGAGTTCTCTTTATTTATTTCCTCCTCTCATGTCCATTAGATGACAACCTGAGTGAGGATGATCTGAAGGAGTGTGTGAAGGAAGACGGGCTGGATGCAGAGGAACCAGATGAATCCAGTGAGCACAGCAAGAAGAAAAAGAAAACGAGCAAAGGATTTTCCTCAAGGTAGAGAAAAGATTATTGTGTGGGTTTGCAAAGAAACCAATTAGGTTATTAATATTTCCTACGTATTTCTACTCAGCGTCGTCACGACGACATTAATATCAAAACTAATACTACTGATACTAAGGTGGCTTAGTGATTGGCATGTTCTCCTCTCAGCACTAGGGATTCCCGGTTCGAATCCCCATCTGGGTGGAGTTTCCATGTTCTCCCCGTGTCCGCGTGGGTTTCCTCCGGGTTCTCCGGTTTCCTCCCACAGTCCAAAAACATGAATCAAGTTAATTGAATTCTCCAAATTGCCCCATATAGAGTGTGTCTGTGTGAGTGAGTGTGTGCCCAGCGGTGGATTGGCACCCTGTCCTGGGTCTACCTGCCCAGCGCCTGAGACGTTCCATGGATGGGCATGGGGAACCCCACCGCGACCCTAATAGAGGATAAAGCGGGTGAAAATGAATGAATTAATTTAAAACATGGTGGCACGGTGGCTTAGTGGTTTAGCATGTTCTCCTCTCGGCACTAGGGATTCCCGGTTCGAAATCCCAACTGGGTGGAGTTTCCATGTTCTCCCCGTGTCCGTGTGGGTTTCCTCCGGGTTCTCCGGTTTCCTCCCACAGTCCAAAAACATGGATCAAGTCAATTGAGTTCTCCAAAATTGCCCCATATAGAGTGTGTTTGAGTGAGTGAGTGTGTGCCCAGCGATGGATTGGCACCCTGTCCTGGGTGTATCTGCCCAGCGGCCGAGATGTTTCAGAAGAACTTTGAAAACCTTACTTTGTCTGTAATGCTGAGACATTCAGCATCCTCTAGAAGCGACTCAAGACACGGCTCTTCAAAAAAACCTTGCTATTTATAAAAAAAATAAATAAATTAAAAAAAAGGCAAAATCTTGGCATCAAAACCGGATTGGATAATGATAATGACTGATTCTACAGTACAGTGCAGCTGGTTCCTTGTTAACGTGTTTTTAATTTGCTTTGGTTACAGCAAAAATAAATAACAAAATATAAATGTAATGCAGTAACTATGAACTTGTATAGTGAGCTGCATATTCGATTGTAACCTGTACAGAAAAAGAAAAAAAGGTGGCCTCAAACTTGATGGAGCTGCAGATAACCCGAAAGAGGTGGAAGACCTGACGACGGACAAGGAGTCTGAAGCAATGTCCTCGGGGAGAACCGAAGAGAAGGCGAAGCAGAAGGCAGATGATCTTTGGGCTAGTTTTTTAAGCGACGTTGGTCCTCGACCAAAAGCACAGAGTCTGAGCTCACATCAGGTAGGTGATGCTGAATCTGTTCTTTAGCACAGAAACCATCCATCCATCCGTTATCACCCACTTTATCATCTATTAGGGTCGCGGGGGGGGGGGTTCCCCATGCCCATCCAGGGGAGAATGTTTCGGGCGCTGGGCAGATACACCCAGGACGGGGCGCTAATCTATCACTGGGCACACACTCACTCACACACACACTCTGTATGGGGCAATTTGGAGAACTCAGTTGACCTTGATCCATGTTTTTGGACTGTGGGAGGAAACTGGAGAACCCGGAGGAAACCCACGCGGACACGGGGAGGGCATGGGAAACTCCACCCAGATTGGGATTCGAACTGGGAATCCCTAATGCTGAGAGGAGAACATGCTAAACCACTAAGCCACCGTAGCACAAAAACCTTTCATTCATCCATTATCTTCCACTTTATCCTCTATTAGGGTCATGGGGGGGGGTTCTTTAAACATGAAATCAGGGTAAATTGGCTGCTTTAGATTGCCCCTATATAGTGTATGTGTCTGTGTGAGTGGATGTCCCCAGCGATGGATTGGCGCCCATACCCAGCGCCCAAAACTTTCCCTCCGAATAGGCATGGAGTTAAAAGGACATAAAGTTTGGACACGCCCCTTTTTGTTCCACTTAATGTCCATGGTCTCAGTTCCACTTTCTGTGAAGATGGACTTTTTAGTTCTACAATTCCAGACTGTAGTCCATCTGGTAGTGGACTATAAAAAAAAATACCTGTTCTGTGATGGTCCTGCTCTAATAGAGAACAGAGAACCAACGGGGGACTAACAAAACACATGGACTACGGTCTATAATCATAAAACTACAAAGTCCATCTATATGGAGAATGGAGCAAGAAGGGAGCATGTCCAAACTTTTGACTTTTTTGGTTCCGTGTAGGACGGCACGGTGGCTTAGTGGTTTAGCATGTTCTCCTCTTAGCTCTAGGGATTCCTGGTTCGAATCCCCATCTGGGTGGAGTTTCCATGTGCTCCCCGTGTCTGTGTGGGTTTCCTCCGGGTTCTCCGGTTTCCTCCCACAGTCCAAAAACATGGATCAAGGTCAATTGAGTTCTCCAAATTTCCCCATATTGCGTGTGTCTGTGTGTGTGTGAGTGTGTGTGTGTGTGCCCAGCGATGGATTGGCGCCCTGTCCTGGGTGTATCTGCTAACCCCCCCCCGTGCGACCTTAATAGAGGATAAAGGGGAAGATAATGGATGGTTACGTGTATATTATCCACTAATCCACCCAGATATGATTTTCCGACTGATTGCGTTGATGTTGCTGCTGAACCCTCTGGTCTTTGATCTTATTGTTATGTAGAACGTAGATGGAACCGACTCGGATAAAGCCAGCAGTGTCAGCACAACCCCCCCCCATGAACAGAAACCTAAAGACACCTCCAAAATCACAATAACAAAGGTTTATGACTTTGCTGGAGAAGAAGTTCGGTGAGTTTCTTTATTACCGTTTTCAGTCACAAGATGGCGGTAGAGTGCAGCATTCTGTGGGTTTCATCTCAATAACAGGGCTGTGTATTTATTGTATACTATAACACTAGTATATTCATATATTCATTATCTCCCGCTTTATCCTCTATTAGGGTCGCGGGGGGGTTCCCCATGCCCATCCAGGGGAGAACGTTTCGCCAATCTATCGCTGAGCACACACTCACTCACACAGACACACTCTATATGGGG
Source organism: Corydoras maculifer (assembly GCA_019802435.1). Lineage (NCBI taxonomy): Eukaryota > Metazoa > Chordata > Actinopteri > Siluriformes > Callichthyidae > Corydoras > Corydoras maculifer. The sequence continues at coordinate 207,339 of JAFMOD010000357.1, forward strand.
CAATTTGGAGAATTCAATTGACTTGATCCATGTTTTTGGACTGTGGGAGGAAACCGGAGAACCCGGAGAAACCCACGCGGACACGGAGAGAACATGGGAACTCCACCCAGATGGGGATTCGAAGCGAGAATCCCTAGTGCTGAGAGGAGAACATGCCAACCACTAAGCTACCGTGCCGCCCTGATTATAATCATATAAGAATTTATTATTTTGTAAACACACTGATCTGCAGCTCCTCATTGGTGGAAAAATGGAATGGCTCTGTCCACGGCTGAACCTAAAACCCAAACGATAACTGTTTGTTACGCTTGAACTGTGAAATGTGTGGCTTGCTCACAGGGTTACAAAGGAGGTGGATGCCGATTCTCGGGAGGCCAAAAGCTTCTTAAAGAAAGAGGAGAATGAAGACGAGACGCAGACGGCTGTCTCCAAAGCACCAGCTGCCTCTACGGCTGGACCCAGGTACCACCACATACATTTAACATGCCCATCATGAATTCTAAACAGAACAGATCCTCTTAAAGACAAGATGATGTGAGAATTGGAAGCTTCTCTGAAATTCATACATGCAGTTTGATGGATCAAGCTGAATTCTAGAGTGTTATTTATTTTTATTTTCAAGAGGTTCTAACATCCATCCATTATCACCTCTATTAGGTTCGTGGGGGGGGGGGTTCCTATGCCCATCCAGGGGAGAACGTCTCAGGCGCTGGGCAGATACACCCAGGACAGGGCACCAATCTATCGCTGGGCACACACTCACTCACTCACACAAAAGAACTCTATATGGGGCAATTTGGAGAATTCAATTGACTGGATCCATGTTTTTGGACCGTGGGAGAAAATTGGAGAACCCGGAGGAAACCCACGTGGACACGGGGAGGACATGGAAACTCCACAAGATTGAGATTCGAACCGGGAATCCCTAATGCTAAGAGGAGAACATGCCAACCACTAAGCCACCATGCCACCCCGAGGTTCTAACAATGGATGGTTAATTGTAAACTCCTAATAATTTTATGTCAAACGCATTTTATAGTATTTATTTTTTTTATCTGTGAACACAGATTCTCTATACAAAGTTAATCATTCCGTTTAACTTATTAATAATAATAATAATAATAATAATAATAATAATTAATAATAATTCAACTCAGGCCAGGTTCCATCCATCCATCTATATTAGGGTCATGTGGGGGGGTTCCCCATGCCCATCCAGGGGAGAACGTTTTAGGCGCTGGGCAGATACACCCAGGACAGGGCGCCAATCTATTGCTGGGGAAACACACGCACACACACACTATATGGGGCAATTTGGAGAAGTCAATTGACTTGATCCATGTTTTTGGACTGTGGAAGGAAACCCACGCGGACACGGGGAGAACATGGAAACTCCATCCAGATGGGGATTCAAAGCGGGAATCCGTAGTGCTGAGAGGAGAACATGCTAAACACTAAGTCACCGTATTTCTTTTCGTGCGAGTCTATGCCGTTTCTTTTCCACGCCCGTACATGACTCCCAGAATGCAGTTCATCGCTGGGAAATGTGCGTGACCTCTAAAGCTAATGATTTCCATGTGTGCTCCAGTCATAGTCCTGCTGTTCTAAATTTAGCGCCTCGTCTTGGGGGCTAAAAATAACCCTCTGTAACCTTTCTAATTGTACCGAACACCCCCACATCATCTTCTTTCCCAGACGGAATCGAATGTACGCCTCGCGTCCTGAGTGTGTGTCCGCTCGCAGTCTGGATGCGCGTGTTGTCATAGACCGCCAGCATGAAGTTCTCATTACGTTACTCATTACGTTAAGGGTGTGGTGTTTCAGTGGTCAGGGTGTTGGGTTATCAATCTGAAGGTTGGGGGTTCAAATCCCAGGTCCACTGAAGTTACCAGTGTGGGTTCTTGAGCAAGACCCTTAACCCTCATTGCTCCAGGGATGTTGTGATGAACCCTGTGTTCACCTTGTAAGTCACTTTGGATAAAAGCGTCCAATAAATGACCAAATATAAATGTTGTTTTTCAGCTCGCCCCTGGATGGGCATAGGGAACCCCCCCCCCCGCGACCCTAATAGAGGATAAAGCGGAAGATAATAAATGGATGGATGGTCGTAGGGGAGGGGGGGTTCCCCATGCCCATCTAGGCGAGAACGTTTGGGACACTGGTCAGATACACCCAGGAAAGGGCGCCAACCTATCACAGGACACACACTCACTCACACACACACACACACACGTTCCTCCGGGTTCTCCGGTTTCCTCCCACAGTCCAAAAACATGGATTAAGTCAAGTGAGTTCTCAAAATTGCCCCATATAGAGTGTGTCTGTGTGAGTGAGTGTGTGCCCAGTGATAGATTGGTGCCCTGTCCTGGGTGTATCTGCCCAGCGCCCGAGACGTTCTCCCCTGGATGGGCATGGGGAACACCCCCCACCCAGGAACCCAGACTCCACCCAGATTGGGATTTGAAGTGGGAATCCCTAACGCTGAGAGAAGAACATGCTAACCACTAAGCCACCATGCCGCCCCATTATAAACATTGATTACATTGATGCAATAATCCCTTTAATCCAAAGTTTATGCTTCCTCACAGTTCCAGGCAGATTGCTTTTCTCATGGGCAGTGCTGAATTAAAACACCATTGGTCATTGAAGGGCTCGTCATTAGTGCGCCCTGTTTGTAACACCATTGGCGACGGCAGCTTAGGTGCTGGCAGGATAGCTTTTCTTCTGCTGTCCTACAGCTGTGCCTTAAAATCACCCGAATGGCGTGAGGGATCAGCGGGGCGGAGTGCTCCACCACCACGCTGTGGGAACAGCTGGACGGAGTAGTGGCTGCATATCAGAGGCCCTGAAAGATTTCAGCTCGCCGCTTTCCCTCGGGACGTCAGGCAAACTTTCTCACAGGAAGAAGCTTAGGTTGTTAGACTCTAATTGGCTGGCAGTTTGTGTTTTTTCATGGTTTTATCAGACGTATCGACTTCAACTGATGGTTCGAGTAGTGGCTGGGGCACATTAACATGGTTGGGGTTCGTAGACGCTCGGCCTTATCGGCTGGAAGCGATCAGATGTTTGGAGGTAAAGGAATCGAGCTTTTAAAAGCAAAGACTGGTGTTTAAGCAGAAACTAGTGTAAGCTGTTAGTTTAAACCGGCAGTCTGGGACGTCCCAAACGCAGGGACCAATGAATTCATTCATTCATTATCTCCCGCTTTAATCTCTATTAGGGTCGCGGGGGGGTTCCCCTTATGCCCATCCAGGGAAGGACGTCTCTGGCACTGGGCAGATACACCCAGGACAGGATGCCAATCTATTGCTGGGCACACATTCACTCACACAGACACACACTATATGGGGCAATTTGGAGAATTCAATTGACTTGATCCATGTTTTTGGACTGTGGGAGCAAACCAGAGAACCCGGAGGAAACCCGGGAACATGATGGGGATTCGAACCGGGAATCCCTAGTGCTGTGAGGAGAACATGCTAACCACTAAGCCAACGTGCCGCCCCCAGTGAGTGTGTGCCCAGCGACAGATTGGCACCCTGTCCTGGGTCTATCTGCCCAGCACCCGAAACGTTCTCCTCTGGATGGGCTTGGGAACCCCCCCCCTCCCCCACGACCCTAATAGAGGGTAAAGCGGAACATAATGGATGGATGGTTATAGAAGTTTGGAAAGGATGCTCTGACCTGCTTTTAGCAAAATCCACTGATATAGAACCTCCCGCCTGCAGGGTTCATTTTCATCCTGAAAAGAGTTTGGCTTTTCCACATGGACTTTGTAAAGTGCTGCAATTAACACCCATCTAAACACCAGGATTAACACTCCTCAGATTGCAGCAGCCACTCCGGCCCGGCCACCGGCTATACAAATGCTACTAATCCTGCAGGGCTCAGGCCTCTCATATTCACTCTTTAGTCGGCAGAAGCGGAGATAATCGAGCTTCAGGCGAACTGTTGCGTTGAAAGTTCTCTTCCTCGTGAACCGGTGGGAACGTTCAGACGCTATGTTTTGCTTTTACAGCAAGTTTCTAATGTTGGGCCCAAATTAAGTTGTTAGGTCGGGGCCGAAATTCAAAATGACTTTTCACGTTGGAATCGTCATTCCGCTCTAATGGACCGAGGGAAAGTGCCTGGGAAAATACCCAGGGTAATTTGGCTAATGTGCGTTAATAGACCCAATGTGCTGCAGTGTTTCCACGTCCTTTAGGGATTTCCAGACCTTAACAAACCTGCTTTGACTTACGGAGAGCATGAGACGCACTGAGACACACTGAGACGGGGCAGTAGTAGGTTTGTGGTTAAGGAACCAACCTTGTGACCAGAAGGGCCCTTGGGCAAGATTCAAGTTCAAGTAATTCATTCATGTTCAAGTTCAAGTTATTTATTTCTATAGCGCTTTTTACAACAGTACATCGTCACAAAGCAGCTTTACAGAATGAAAAGCCTTTAAACCCCCAAAGAGCAAGCCGAAGCGACAGTGGCAAGAAAAAACTCCCTTTTCTGTTGTTATTCAAGGAAGAAACCTTGGGAGGACCAAGACTCAGTGGGGGACTCATCCTCCTTGAGCGGCCAGGCAGCAACAACAATGTAGGACAGCGAGAGACATTTAACAAATGGAAAAACTAAAAACTATAAGTGAGTCCATTAAGGGGGCGTCCTGCAGGACCGCCAGTCCAATGGATATTCAGGTTCCATCAGTGTTCGTCGGCAGAGCCATGGATGAAGATCTCCAGGAAGCCGGTCACACCTGAAAAGAAACAGACAAGGAAAATGTAGCACTTTTTACAACAGTACATTGTCACAAAGCAGCTTTACAGCAATATAAGCCTTTAACCCCCCAAAGAGCAAGCCAAAGCGACAGTGGCAAGAAAAAACTCCCTGTTATGTTGATATTTTAAGGAAGGAACCTTGTGAGGACCGAAACTTAGTGGGGGACTCATCCTCCTTGAGCGGACGGGCAGCATCAACAGTATAGGACACTAATGTACAGATTGTGTGATGATCAGGTGACCCGTATTTAACAATTGTAAACTATATAAGTCCATTGAGGACGTCCTCCAGTCCAATAAAAATCCAGGTTCCAAGGCACCCAACCCCAATTGCTCTTTGGGTGCCATATACAGGTGTGCCCACCCCTCCTGGCACATGTGCTCACTTCACTCTGTGTGTGTGTGAGTGTGTCAGTGTCACTGCCAAATAGGTTAAATGTGGAGGACAGATTCCTCTGTGTGCAAAATAGATCACTTTATCACTTCAGTTCTAAACTGACAAAACCACATCGTTCTGCACATTGCAGAATGACGTATACATAACCGTGTCTATATGGAGAGTGATGTGGAAGGGAATTTGTTTGTGCCCGAGGGTTTGTGTGTCAGTGCGAGTATGAGGTTTGTGACCTGTGACAGATAAAGTACAGGGCAGGTTGGCAGGTACATGTCCAAATGCCTCGCCTCAGCGAGCAGGGTCCTGTGATGGGCAAGATCTTCAGACTCTCAGTTCTAACATGCACTCAGGTGGAGACATTAACTATTGAGGCAAACCTGAGCAGTTTTCAGGTCCGCCACCATATCTGCTGCCCGGATGTCCCTGTGTGGAATGCCTTTAGGTGAATGGAGGTTAGAAATCAAATAAATAACCACAGTGGAAGCTCTGTTTTGTCGACCTCAGGCATCACCTGTTCTTTAGGACTATAAATCTGAAAAAAAAGATAAAATAATATATAAATAAATATATATATGTATATATATCCATTATCTTCTGCTTTATCCCCTATTAGGGACGTGGGGAGTTGCCTTTGTCCATCCAGGGGAGAACGTTTCGGTCGCTGGGCAGATACATCCAAGACAGGGTGCCAATATATCGCTGGGCAAACACTCACTATCAAAGACAAACACACTCTATATGGGGCAATTTGGAGAATTCAATTGACTTGATTCATGTTTTTGGACTGCGGGAGGAAACCGGAGAACCCGGAGGAAACCCACGTGGACACAGGGAGAACATGGAAACTCCACCCAGATTGGGATTCGAACCGGGAATCCGTAGCTAACCACAGAGGAGAACATGCTAACCACTAAGCCACCATGCTGCCTATATATATATATATATATATATATATACATATATATATATATATATATATTCATTCATTATCCTCTATTAGGGTCGCGTTGGGGTTCCCCATGCCCATCCAGGGGAGAACGTCTTGGGCGCTGGGCAGATAGACCCAGGACAGGGCGCCAATCCATCGCTGGGCACACACACTCACTCACACAGACACACTCTATAGGGGGCAATTTTGAGAATTCAATTGACTTGATCCATGTTTTTGGACTGTGGGAGGAAACCGGAGAACCCGGAGGAAACCCACGCGGACACGGGGAGAACATGGAAACTCCACCCAGATGGGGATTCAAACCGGGAATCCCTAGCGCTGAGAGGAGAACATGCTAAACCACTAAGCCACCGTGCCGCCCATATATATATATATATATATATACACATTTAAAAATATGAAAGACGATTTCCTGTCATGAATTCTATAAAATAGAACAACATGGCGTTATAAAGAGGAAAAAACTAATAAAAAAAAGATTTGGCGTTCATCAAATTTCTTCATGAGAATTACGTCTCTTTTTATGCCGATTAAATCCAATCAACCAGCGAACGGACGAGGCGTGCACTAATCTAATTTAAAATGAATTTAATGCTATATTATCCATCCATCTATTATCTTCTACGTTAGCCTCTACTAGGGTTGTGGGGGGGTTCCCCATGCCCATCCAGGGGAGAACGTTTCAGGTGCTGGGCAGATACACCCAGGACAGGGCACCAATCTATCACTGGGCATGCTATATTATTTAAAATGTTAATTGATATATTTAGACCAAATAAAGTTTTTAGAGCCAGCAGCACACCACAGAAAAAGAGCTGAAACACAATCGAGTTGAAGGAAATCAGTAGAAACTATAAGAGCGTCATTCAGATGGCTTGTTATGGCGTGTTATACGGTTAGTGTTCAACTAGTAAAGAAATAAATGAAACTCTGGGAAATAAACAGCGGTCCAAGAACGGGAATGTCTCCCAAGTGGGACTTTTCTCTTTATGGGAACCAGAGGCATCCCTGATAGTTGTATTTTTGCTAGGTATGGCTGTCCTGAGACTTATTGGAGATGGCAATATAAACAAAATGACAAATCCGTCTTAATTAGTGCTGATGGTTCATTAAGGTAAACAGCTAGCTGTCCATATCGATAGGTTACATCTTAAATATCTGAAAACCGAGCGTGTTTTGGCCCCAAGCACCCTGTCAGACCAGATGCCCTGCTCTTTGTGTCACTGCATCCCCTCAGGCTTTGAGAGGCAGGTCAGAGTGGTGATGCTTCCAATGCCATATTTCCTACTGGACTTGCTTTTGAAGATTAGAGAAATGAGGACAGGACAAAGGAAAAAGAGTCAGATGGATACTTGGAACTAGTCTATGGCCACACACACACACACACACACACACACACACATCTTATTCCAGTTGGCAGCTCTTCAGTCACATGTGCCCTTCCACCTGCTATCACATTGAGAGGCCGTACTGACAGGATGCAGACTTGCGTTGGAGAGTCTCCACAGGCTCCTGAAAAATGCTTGTGCTAATTAATTATGCGCTTTAGGTGTGAATTTTTACTTTTCCCACTATACAGCTGATCTCATATATATATATATATATATATATATATATATATATATATATATATATATATATATATATATATATATGCGGCACGGAGGCTTAGTGGTTAGCATGTTCTCCTCTCAGCACTAGGGATTCCCGGTTCGAATCCCCATCTGGGTGGAGTTTCCATGTTCTCCCCGTGTCTGCGTGGGTTTCCTCCGGGTTCTCCGGTTTCCTCCCACAGTCCAAAACCATGGATCAAGTCAATTGATTTCTCCAAATTGCCCCATATAGTGTGTCTGTGTGAGTGAGTGTGTGCCCAGCGATGGGTTGGTGCCCTGTCCTGGGTCTATCTGCCCAGCGCCCGAAACGTTCTCCCCTGGATGGGCATGGGGAACCCCACCGCGAACCTAATAGAGGATAAGCGGGAGATAATGAATGAATGAATATATATATATATATATATATATATATATATATATATATATATATATATATATATATATATATATATATGATTCGTTTTACACCACATTATGGTCCCCACAGTTCAGTACAGATTTGTTATAGCACAAGGACGGAGGGCCTGGAGGGTGCCGCATACAGAACTGAGTAACATCTGCAAATGCAAAATGAATACATTCTAAAATAAGATTCCATAAAACATTTGCATTTAGCAGCATTGTAGCAGATATTTTATTTCCTCTTTTATTAAAACCAGGGTTCTCCACAACTGCATATGAAGCATAGATGATAAAATGTAGTCATCTCTTGCTTTATCTCGTTATTTATATATATATAATTTAGGTTAAACCAATAATAAGATAAAGGGCTCATAAAGTCTTAAAAATAATAGAATAACGCTGATGCTTTGTGGATAGGACTGTAACCCCCCGCTGTGATAGATTACTGTTCATGCCGATTGCTTTAGTAATAGTTTTGTATGTGTCTGATTTCGCAGAGGTGCACGTTAGTTTTGCCCTTCGTTTCTTGCACTTCTCACATTCCTGTAGGATGCGTGTACCATGTATTCTCTGTGCGACGGAGCGTACTGAACCATGTGCTTCGTACTGTACAGTTCAATATGAATACATGTACAGTGTGTGAGTGTGTGTGTATATATATATATATATAATATATGTATTTAATTTAGATATAAAATTTCAGTGGGATTTCCAGCTATAATTATTCACTTACAAAATTTTTACCCTTGCCCCTCTTTGTCCTGCTACAATCTTAAACTTCAGTATCTGTTATTGCCCCTTCTGCATTAATAACCTGGATGGACGTCTGGTAGAAAATTCCGTCCGTTGCTAAATGCAGATTGCAATAAACCCTGCAGTTGCATCAGGGTTTTATGAACCATCTGTTTCAAATCCCAGCATTTCAGTGGGCTTTAGATCTTGGCTGGGACTGGACCGGTCTACAACCAATCACGTTCCCATTTTAAAGCTAAATATTTTTGCATATATTTGTGATTCTATTGTTTAAAGGTTCATATTTTATTTACATGGCATGAGCGGGGTGGCACGGTGGCTTAGTGGTTAGCATGTTCTCCTCTCAGCACTAGGGATTCCCGGTTCGAATTCCAATCTGGGTGGAGTTTCCATGTTCTCCCCGTGTCCATGTGGGTTTCCTCCGGGTTCTCTGGTTTCCTCCCACAGACCCAAAACATGGATCAAGTCAAGTCTCCAAATTGCCCCATATAGAGTGTGTCTGTGTGAGTGAGTGTGTGTCCAGTGATCGATTGGCGTCCTGTCCTGGGTGTATCTGCCCAGCGCCCCAAACGCCCCCCCGCGACTCTAATAGAGGATAAAGTGGAAGATAATGAATGAATGAATGAGTACAGTACATAAAACAATGGACCGGACCTGACAGTGGGGAACTGACGTTAGGATTTTAATGATCATTGGTCGTTAGTATGACCTGTAAAGTGCACATTTAAATAAGCTTTGTGTCTTTACGTGCTCGATTCCCTCGTTTTGTTCTCTAATGGTCTGTCTCCTGCCTCTCTCGCACTCACGGCCGTCACACCATCAGTCGAGCCCTGATTGTCTATTGATTCACTGTCAGAGCAAGTTTAAGGTGTGTGTGTATGTGTGTGTTTGTGTGTGTCGTGTGCGAGAGGTCATGCATATCACTTCTGTTGACCAAGCTCTCGCAGCTGAATGATCCCGTCCAAACTAAATGTTGACCCGTCCCACGCAAACTCACCGCGTTTCTGTTTGTGTATGAAATGTGCAGCTAATGATCCGCTCGCCGGCGCCATCCCATGATCCCTGTGTGTTTCTGCTGTGTGGATACGGCTCTTACATTACTGAATCCATTCTTGTTGTTGATTATTTTCCTCTGTGTGTGTGTGTGTGTGTGTGTGTGTGTGTGTGTGTGTGTGTGTGTGTG
>JAFMOD010000357.1:264127-271627 GCA_019802435.1 Corydoras maculifer
GCGGCCCTAATATAGGATGCAGCGGAACATAATGAATGAATGAATTTATAATGTAATTTAATAAATGTAATGCAGCGGCATGGTGGCTTAATGATTTAGCATGTTCTCCTCTCAGTGCTGGGGATTCCTGGTTCGAATCCCCATCTGGGTAGAGTTTCCATGTTCTCCCCGTGATCCTGTGGGTTTCTTCCGGGTTTTCCGGTTTCCTCCCACAGTCCATAAACATGGATCAAGTCAATTGAATTCTCCAAATTGCCCCATATAGAGTGTGTGTGAGTGAGTCTGCGCCCAGCGATCGATTGGCGTCCTGTCCTGGGTGTATCTGCCCAGCGCCCGAAACGTTCTCCCCTGGATGGGCATGGGGAACCCCACCATGACCCTAATAGAGTATAAAGCGGAAGATAATGAATGGATGGATTTATAATGTGCAAAGATGTGCAAGAGATGTGTGCAACATGTTAACAGCGGATATGTTCATATCGTCATAGTCGCAGTCTGAAGATCTGCCTACACCTCCAGGAAACAGCGTTGCATTAGCCATCGATTCAGTGATGGACAGATGACTGGGGAAATGGACTTGCCATGTTTTCCTTGTGTGTTGTGTTCTCCTCCAGGAGGATGACTTTACAGAGCATGAAGCTGTGAAGCGAGCGTGAAATCCTCCCATTGCCCTCCTGTCTGCTGTCAGTTGTCCAGCTTGTGCGTGTCTTTAGGTGTTAGAGGTGGCGGAGAAGGAAAAAAAAGCAAATCTCTTTTTGATATGCTGTACCATAGCAAGCAGGGTGGAAGGAATGGAAATGGAATTTGTTTTCGAGATGCTCGAGGGTGTACGAGCCCATGGGCTGCCATTTTTGCAATCTGGTCACATTCGATCACACTCCACCGCTTCTCTTTTCTCTCCGTCTTTGCTTCCTACGTCATAATTTCAGATTGTTGTACTGGGCTTTCACACTGATGAATCGGTCCTCCACATTTACCCCTCCTCCCCCCCCCACACACACATGGACACACACTGAGTGAATTTAACATATGTACACGTCACCCGGGGAGCAATTACGGTCAGGTGCCTTGCCCAAGGGCACTTCAGCCAGAGCACTTACTGGGATTCGAACCCACAACTTCCAGATTAATAGCCCGACATGCCAACCACTAAGCCTCCACGCCCATAAAGAAAGAATCATGAAGTGGCCAACACGTTTTCACACCATCCATCCATCCATTACCTTCTACTTTATCCTCTATTAGGGTCGCGGGGGGGTTCCCCATGCCCAGCCAGGGGAGAACGTCTCGGGCGCTGGGCAGATACACCCAGGACAGGGCGCCAATCCATCGCTGGGCACACACTCACTCACACACACACACTCTATATGGGGCAATTTGTAAAATTCAATTGACCTTAATCAAAGTTTTTGGACTGTGGGAGGAAACCGGAGAACCTGGAGGAAATGTCCCCAGTGGAGTATTAAGTGATTAATAATGAGATGAGGCATGTTCTCCTCTCAGCACTAGGGATTCCCTGTTCAAAACCCAATCTGGGTGAAGTTTCCATGTTCTCCCCGTGTCCCCGTGGGTTTCCTCTGGGTCCAAAAACATGGATCAAGGTCAATTGAATTCTCCATATTGCCCCATATAGAGTGTGTTTGTGTTTGTGAGTGAGTGTGTGCCCAGCAATGGATTGGCGCCCTGTCCTGGGTGTATCTGCCCAGCGCCCAAAATGTTCCCCCCTGGATGCGACCCCCCCCTTCCCCCGTGACCGTAGTAGAGGCAGAAGATAATGGATGGCTGGATGTATAATGAGATAATATATATATATATAAATGAAACATAATGTATCCAAATGCAGGGTCTGGCGTCGTATGTGTGATGCAGTCACAGCTGCGTTCTGTAGTTAGACCTCAGTGACTCCGGCTGTCACAGTGAGCGTGTGTGCTGCACCGTTCTGCTGAGTTGCTAATGAAACCCAGAGGTGGTCAGCCACATTCATGGCAGGGCTGTAAATTCAGCATTACCTACTTCCTGCGCACCTACTGCCTATTTTGTTATTCTAAACTCTACACCTTTTTCTCAGAATGATTGTGTTGTGGTTCACAATGCAACAAAAATATCATTTAACATATACGCTCATCATTATCGGCCCTGTTGCTTCCTCTGTCCATTTGGTTCTTCAGTCTGTAAGGCTTTGTTGCCAAGATCCACATGAATGTTCTCAAATGTTCATTATAATCTTATAAATAAGAGCAAAAGGGTTCTATTACCGCAATATTTGACACACAAACCACTGAGAATTAGTGGTGATTAGTGGGGGTACTACTGGTGATTAGTGGGGGTACTACAGACTGTAATTGTAGAACTATGGGCAAATAGGAATGATAAACTGGACAATGTGAAGAAGTGAGTGAGCCCATCCAATGGAGAAAGTTTCAGATATTGGGCAGATACAACCAGGAAAGGGCGCCAATCCATTGTTGGGTACACACATGCCGGGGCAATTTAGGTCAGCCAATTTACCTTGTATCAATGTATGATGGTGGTAAATAGGAATCTATTACCACAATAGTTGACATACTTACTATTTCGGAACCTGTGGAGGTTTATGTACTCACCACAAACCACTGAGAAACATCTCAAAATGTCTCAGAACCTCTACAGGGTTCGAGCAGCTACACCAATGATAAGGGGGATACTAAAGACTGTAACTATAGGCTATGAATGATAAAATGGTTGGAACATTTCGGATGCTGGATGCTGGGCAGATACACAGTGCGCCGATCTACTGCTGGGTAAACACACATACAAGGGCAATTTGGGTCCGCCAATTTACCTCGAATCCATGTATGATGGTAGCACAGAGATGCTGGAGAAGGAAAGGCGGAGTGATGAACATGTTGGGACGTCTCATTGCCATGGGAAGAGCGCTGTAGGAACGACAGGAGCAGGACATTCAGGGAGATTGACAGAACCCCATTTGAGAACGCCTGTGTCTGGTCATGATTGTCAGGGTTTTCTGTATCAGCATCCCACACGCCATGTGAGGACGGAATATTCTGTCCATCGAAATGTTAGAACATGGCAGGGGCTCCAAGCAACCTGAACGGATCGTCCCAAATTGGTGCGAAGCAATCACAGAGGCAACCCTCATGGACCCAGACAGAACATACGATGAAGCTGGATCTCCAGCGCTGAGAGAACCTCTACAGCGGCGTGCCGCCACGTTTTCGACTCCATTTGGAAACACAGTCGAAGCATAAGGTCGACATCTGTCGTTCCATTTGGGTTTTTCCCGTTCTTTATTGTTCTGCAGCTGGAAGCTGAAAAGAGGAACGGCATTAAACAGGAGAGAGAGAGAAAGAGATGTGAATGTGTGCGAGTGTGCCAAATCGTCCTGTCACCGCTGCTGTAAATCTCCACGCTGATGTGCGTGGTGGCAGCATTAACAGCAGCACATCCATCACTCAGAGCAGGGTACATGTGTTGGGTATGGGAAGGAGAGGTGAGCATCCACCATGCCTCACTTACCCTTCAATACAACAGTCTATATAGGAGAGAGAGCGAGAGTGAGAGAGAGCGGGGGGGTGTATACTCTGTGGATTGATACTTATTTAAAATGCAAGGCGGGGAGTTGCCTGTTGGTGGGGCAGTTGAGTAAAGGGCAGTGGTAATGAAGATGAGGATAGAATGAGACAGCAGTGAACAAGCAGACGGTGTTGTTGCAGTAAAAGTCTGTATTTGACCGACGTTTCCCTTCTCCGCCTTTGGTGGCGCTCTTAAAACAAGTCCAAAGACATGGATATACAGCAGCCGTCAAAATTCGGGCACGCCCCTTTTTTGCTCCATTTATTGTCCATGTTCGCAGTTCCACTTCCTGTAAAGCTGGACTTTGTAGTTCTACAATTCCATTCTGTAGTCCATCTGTTTGTGTTCTACAGTACATACTGTGTACGTCCCCTTTACTCTGTTCTAATGGTCAGAACCCCAATAGTACCCCCACAGAGCAGGGGTTATTTGGTTGGTGCATTATTCCTATCCCAGCAGTGTCACTGAGGTGTTTAAATGAAACTCCAGCAGCACTGCTGCACTAACACCCCCTCACCACATCAGTGTCACTGCAGAACTGACAATAAACAATCCACCACCCAAATGATACCTGTTCTGTGATGGTCCTGACCAACAGAGAACCAACAGGGGACTAACAACAACAAAGAACACAGATGTTCCCTTTACTCTGTTCTAATGGTCAGAACCCCAATAGTACCACCACAGAGCAGGGGTTATTAGGTTGGTGCATTATTCCTATCCCAGCAGTAACACCCCCTCAGCACATCAGTGTCACTGCAGAACTGACAATAAACAATCCACCACCCAACATACATAAAGGTAGAGGTAGCCACATAATTCTAAATTATATGTAAAATTTATATTTCCTTAAGAGACTGTGGTAGCTCAGTGGTTAAGGTGTTGGGCTATCAATCTGAAGGTTGTGGGTTCAAATCCCTGGTCTGCTGAAGCTACAAATGTGGGTTCTTGAGCGAGACCCTTAACCCTCTTTGCTCAAAGGGGGGCTGTATGGCCAACTTTGTGTTCTGAACCCAACCAAATTGTGGTCCATCCATCCATTAAATTTTCCACTATGTCCTCTTCTAGGGTGGCGGGGGGGTTCCCAATGCCCATCTAGGGGAGAACACCCAGGACAGGATGCCAATCTATCATTGGGCCCACACTCACTCGCACACACACACTCTATGGGGCAATTTGGAGAATTCAGTTGACCTTGATCCATGTTTTTGGACTGTGGGAGGAAACCGGAGAATCCGGAGGAAACCCACGCGGACACGGGGAGAACATGGAAACTCCACCCAGATTGGGACTCGAGTCGGGAATCCCTAGCGCTGAGAGGCGAACATGCCAATGACTAAGCCACCGTGCCACTCCACAATTAGATTTTAGACTTTAGTTATTAATAATCATATGTCAGTGGCACGGTGGCTTAGTGGTTAGCATGTTCTCCTCTCAGCGCTAGGGATTCCCGGTTCGAGTCCCCATCTGGGTGGAGTTTCCATGTTCTCCCCATGTCCACGTGGGTTTCCTCCGGGTTCTCCGGTTTCCTCCCACAGTCCAAAAACATGGATCAAGTTAATTGAGTTCTCCAAATTGCCCCATATAGAGTGTGTCTGTGTGAGTGAGTGTGTGCCCAGTGATAGATTGGCGCCCTGTCCTGGGTGTATCTGCCCAGCGCCCTGGATGGGCATGGGGAACCAACCCGCAACCCTAATATAGGATAAAGCGGAAGATTATGGATGGATAATCATATGTACTATATTTTAAAAGGAGAATATATTTAGTAGTTTAATATTTAATAGTTTAATAGTTTAATATTTATTATATTTAATAGTTTAATATTTAGGGCGGCACGGTGGCTTAGTGGTTAGCACGTTCGCCTCTCAGCGCTAGGGATTCCCGGTTCGAATCCCCATCTAGGTGGAGTTTCCATGTTCTTCCCGTGTCTGCGTGGGTTTCCTCCGGGTTCTCCGGTTTCCTCCCACAGTCCAAAAACATGGATCAAGTTAATTGAATTCTCCAAATTGCCCCATATAGAGTGTGTCTGTGTGAGTGAGTGTGTGCCCAGCGATGGATTGGCGCCCTGTCCTGGGTCTATCTGCCCAGCGCCCGAGACGTTCTCCCCTGGATGGGCATGGGGAACCCCACCGCGACCCTAATAGAGGATAAGCGGAAGATNCGGTTTCCTCCCACAGTCCAAAAACATGGATCAAGTTAATTGAATTCTCCAAATTGCCCCATATAGAGTGTGTCTGTGTGAGTGAGTGTGTGCCCAGCGATGGATTGGCGCCCTGTCCTGGGTCTATCTGCCCAGCGCCCGAGACGTTCTCCCCTGGATGGGCATGGGGAACCCCACCGCGACCCTAATAGAGGATAAGCGGAAGATAATGAATGAATGAGTTTAATAGTTTAATATTTAATATATTTAATAGTTTAATATTTAATATATTTAATAGTGTAATAGTTTAATATTTAATATATTTAATATATTGTATAGTTACATTAACAGAGAAGCAGCACATTTAGTTTTTGGTTCTAAAATGTTGATGCGTTGACGTTTTTCTGTGTTGGAAACGCCGGATGTTTGAAAATCTCACCGAAAAAAACCCCTGGAACCAAAGTGGTCCTGTAATTGTGGAAAGAGATTAACAGAGACGTTCACGCTCATATATTTCACAGCTGAAAACCCTCTCGACTTGAAAACTGCTGACCTCGGCTGAAACGCAGCCCGGCCGACATGCCATGTGAAATGGGGACAGCAGATGAGCACAGCAGGGAAAATCGAGGGAAACTAGGATGGAGGAGAATAAACATGACGGTGGCTGTTGTGCTGAAGACAGCAACATGTCTTTCTGCTTTTTAGCGCCCCCCCCCCCCAACCTCCATCTCCATTTCCTCCAGCACGCCCCGCTGCCAAACGCAGTGGCATTTCTTTAGCCTCCATGCTGCGTCTCCGCGGCTCATTAAGCAATCGAAGCTAATGGCGTCGTTATTTCACATCGTACACATTATTATCTTTCCCATCCAGAATTACAATACAGCCAATAATCTCAGCCTGCCGATGCTTTATGATCCAGTTGGGATGTAGCATCATACAGACGATTGTTCGGTTAATCACTGCTGGTCGTTTTTGCAGAGGTTTGCATCATGGTAATAAGCTGCCAAATGTGATGCATGACTCTATACCGTCCTGGTATATTCATTCATTCATTATCTCCCGCTTCATCCTCTATTAGGGTCGTGGTGGGGTTCCCCATGCCCATCCAGGGGAGAACGTCTCGGGCGCTGGGCAGATACACCCAGGACAGGGAGCCAATCCATCGCTGGGCACACACTCACTCACACAGACACACTCTATATGGGGCAATTTTGATAATTCAGTTGACTTCATCCATGTTTTTGGACTGTGGGAGGAAACCGGAGAACCCGGAGGAAACCTACGCAGACACAAGGAAAACATGGAAACTTCACCCAGATGGGGATTCGAACCGGAAATCCCTAGTGCTGAGAGGCGAACATGCTAACCACTAAGCCACCGTGCCGCCCCGTCCTGGTATATAATATATATATATATAATCGTTTTAAAACAGGACTTTACTTTTAGGGTGGCATGATGGCTTTGTGGTTAGCATGTTCTCCTCCGGGTTCTCCAGTTTCCTCCCACAGTCCAAAAACATAGATACAGGTGAATTGAATTCAAATTGCCCCATATAGAGTGTGTTTATGTGAGTGAGTGTGTGCCCAGTGATAGATTGGTGCCCTGTCCTGGGTGTATCTGTCCAGCGCCCGAAACGTTCTCCCCTACATGGGCATGGGGAACCAATCTATCACTGACACACAGACATACTCTATATGGGGCAATTTGCAGAATTCAATTAACCTTGATTCATGTTTTTGGACTGTGGGAGGAAACCGGAGAACCCGGAGGAAACCCACGTGGACACT
>JAFMOD010000357.1:274127-284215 GCA_019802435.1 Corydoras maculifer
AGCAGATCAGCCTCGGTAAATCCCAAGCTCTCTCACAGACGGCGCCTGCCGCAGAGCATCAGTTACAGATAAAGAAAAAGCCTCTAAGCCCAGCAAATATCAATAGCTTGGAATATGCATGTGGTAGCTAATATATGAATAACATCCGCAAATAAGAACCAAATGCAGGGCGGCACGGTGGCTTAGTGGTTAGCATGTTCTCCTCTCAGCACTAGGGATTCCCGGTTCGAATCCCAATCTGGGTGGAGATTCCACGTTCTCCCCGTGTCTGTGTGGGTTTCCTCCAGGTTCTCCGGTTTCCTCCCACAGTCCAAAAACATGGATCAATTCAATTGAGTTCTCCAAATTGCCCCATATAGAGTGTGTCTGTGGAGTACTCCCTCCCCTGCCCAGCGATCTGTCCTGGGTATCTACCCAGTGGGTATCTATCCCCCCCCCCCCCCGTGACCCTAATATGGGATAAAGCGGAAGATAATGGATGGATGGAATGAACCAAATGCAACATGATGTGAATGCAGAGTCGGGCTAAAAGTTGTTGGTCCAAAAACGTGTGGCTCTGAGGAGAAGCATTTCCGCGAACGAACGAAAAACCGTTATCAGTTAAGTGAGACGGCTCTAATCCAGCATCTAATGCGAGAAATCGAAAATCCCATCTTCCCGAATCAATTTTCTATCAAACGCAGGGCTTTCTGTTGATCATAAACGACCTGCTTTTGTCGGCGCGGCCGTGGAATTAAGGTGTGCCAATCCTTTCCATTATCCTGTAGCTTAATCTCAGGGCCGGAATTAGTGAAGGCCAGCAGGCATGGAAGGTCGTTGAAGGCTGGGGGGGGGGGGGGCAAGCGGGCATTGGTTTGATATTGCGAGAACATTAATCTCCGAGCGGCAATGAGAAAGGGACGACGCTGCGAAAGGTCACACGGCGACTGCAGGAATTGGATTCTCGACTCGTTCCTAGACCTTTTGCTCGTTGCTCTCAGCGATCGGCCGACTCCGACCCCCGAAATGTAACAACCAATGCGGAAAAGGTCAACATGAAAAGGTGCGGGGCCGAAAAACAACAATCCATCTATCCATTATCTTCCACTTTATCCTCTGCTAGGGTTAGGGTGACCAAATGTAGCGCTTTGTGCGGGACAGTCACGCAATTTCATTACTTTTCATGCGTCCCGCAAATTAAAACGTTATCCCGCATTGTTATTGAAAGACAGACTGCAGTTTGGAAATGCGTGGTTTATAATCTGGCATTAGATGGCTGTGGGGCGGCACGGTGGCTCAGTGGTTAGCATGTTCTCCTCTAAGCACTAGGGATCCAGGTTCGAATCCCAATTTGGGTGGTGTTTCCATGTTCTCCCTGTGTCCACGTGGGTTTCCTCCAGGTTCTCCGGTTTTCTCCCACACTCCAAAAACATGGATCAAGGTCAACAGAATTCTCCAAATTGCCCCATATAGAGTGTGTATGTGTTTCGGTGTGAGTGAGTGTATGTCCAGTGATAGATTGGCACCCTGTCCTGGGTGTATCTGCCCAGCGCCCGAAACGTTCTCCCCTGGATGGGCATGGAGAACCCCACCACGACCCTAATAGAGAATAAAGTGGAAGATGATGGATAGATGGCTGTGTTGTCTGTTATCGGGTGAGAGGCGGGCGGTTTGAATGTCAACCAATCGGGAACATGGACGCATGTTAAGTTAAGGTACATTTAAATAAGATATAGAAGATTTATATACATATTCTGTATGGATAAATATAGAAAAGTCATACCCTTTTTAAAGCACATTAATGAACTGTGTGTTCTCTTTAATTGTACACGTGTGTGTGTATATATATGTATGTGTGTATATGTATATATATATATATATATATATTATGGCAGCACGGTGGCTTAGTGGTTAGCATGTTCTTCTCTCAGCACTAGGGATTCCCTATTTGAATCCCCATCTGGGTGGAGTTTCCATGTTCTCCCCGTGTCTGCATGGGTTTCCTCCGGGTTCTTCGGTTTCCGCCCACAGTCCAAAAACATGGATCAAGTTAATTGAGTTCTCCAAATTGCCCCATATAGAGTGTGTCTGTGTGAGTGAGTGTGTGCCCAGCGATGGATTGGCGCCCTGTCCTGGGTGTATCTGCCCAGCGCCCGAGACGTTCTCCCCTGGATGGGCATGGGGAACCCTGATAGAGGATAAAGCGGGAGATGAATGAATAAATGAATATATATATATATAATGTTTTTACTGTACTTGCAGTCTGTTATTTGCTAAAGGGGAAGAATAGAGATGTTTCTTTTTTTTAGACTACCTTGATGCATTGGTGTCCCACATTGTCCCACACAAACATTGTCTCCATTCCCATCCAGGGGACAACGTTTCGGGCACTGGGCAGATACACCCAGGACAGGGCGCCCATCCACCGCTGGGCACACACTCACTCACACAGACATACACAAATGGGGCAATTTGCAGAATTCAATTGACCTTGATCCATGTTTTTAGACTGTGGGAGGAAACCGGAGAACCCGGATGAAACCCATGTGGACACGGGGAGAACATGGAAACTCCACCCAGATGGGGATTCGAACCGGGAATCCCTAGTGCTGAGAGGAGAACATGCCAACCACTAAGCCACTGTGCCGCTGAGCGAAAAACCTCTCGCACCAATATAAGGTTGCGCTGTGTGTATGCCGTTGATGGAGGTCATATTGAATCAACCTCATTTACGTTTAGGTAGGCACAAATAAATAACATTAATTATGCATGACTCTCTTGGTTTATTGGAACCCAGTCAATTATGATTACGTCGGCCTCACAAGCCTATCCTGTGGTCCTTTAGGCGAAAGAGAACGGCTTCATCACATCAGGTGGGAAAAAAAGGCCTAATGTTTGCTTTTATCTGTAGTAATCCATCTATTATGAAATTAAATTGTGCCGGGCGGGTGCATACATAATACATGGTGCTGTTTTAATATGGTGTGTGTAATGCAGGCAGGCTCAGTTAACCTTCACACGGATTACTAGGTCTACAAAGAGCAGTAAACAGTGTACAGCTGCTTCCCAATGCCACTGATTAAACACCGCAAATGAGAACGAGGCAGATCAACACTGCCAACTGCAAAATATACAAAGACATCCCTTCTATGCAATTTTCTTCCGCTTTATCCTCTACTAGGGTCGCGGTGGGGGGGGGTTCCCCATCCCAATCCAGGGGAGAACGTTTCGGGGGCTAGGCCAATCTATCGCTGGGCACACACTCTCCCACACAGACACACTCTATATGGGGCAATTTGGAGAATTCAGTTGACCTTGATCCATGTTTTTGGACTGTGGGAGGAAACCGGAGAACATGGAGGAAACCCACGCAGACACGGGGAGAACATGGAAACTCCACCCAGATGGGGATTCGAACCGGGAATCCCTAGCGCTGAGAGGAGAACATGCAAACCACTAAGCCACTGTGCTGCCCTAAAAAGAATATTTATTCTTTAATTATAAGAATACTAACATAATATTAGCTTTCTGAAACTGGGGAGTCTCAGGATTGTGGTTAAGAAGCAAAAACCAACCAGCAAATCCTCTGAAACTACAAATGGAACCAAGTCTTAGGTGTTCGTCATCATTGTGGTGTGTTGTGTGTTAGACACGTGTGTATGGGGGTATTTTCCACAGGCAAATGCCAGTGTGGTGTGTTTGAGCATTTAAATGACAAGCTTTCAGTAGCAGCCCATGACATTTGCACTGCTTATCAAGTGGGTGATGCAAAGATGGCTGCCAACAAGAATTGGTTTTGAACCAACAGGGCAAGCAATTTATTCTTCCTTCACAAACCATTCTACGGCTTATAAGAAGAAAGATAGAATATAGCGGACAGACGTCGGGGGAGGGGTTTGAGGCGAGAAAGAGCAAAGACGGGAGACGAAATATGAGGCACCATGGGTATGGACATGTTGGGGAACAAAAGGTGGAATGCGACATATAGAGAGGCAGGTATGGAATGTGGAAGATTGTAGTGTGGTGTAGTCATATTGTGATGGGGGGGGGGGGCTCGGGCGCTGGGCAGATACACCCAGGACAGGGCGCCAGTCTATCGTGGGGCACACACAGACACATACACAAACACAATCTATATGGGGCAATTTGGAGAACTCAATTGACTTGATCCATGTTTTTGGACTGTGGGAGGAAACCGGAGAACCCGGAGGAAACCCACGTGGACATGGGGAGAACATGGAAACTCCACCCAGATTGGGATTCGAACCGGGAATCCCTAGTGCTAGTTTAAAACCCTTGAATTCCTTTCAGAACACACACGGCTGCAACAGACCAACAGTAATGGCAAACAGGGTCCAACAGGAGGCGCTGATGACCTATCCCAAAGAGCTGGCAGTACCACCATGTGAGGAGATTCGAATCCCAATCTGGGTGGAGTTTCCATGTTCTCCTCATGTCCCCGTGGGTTTCGCCGGGTTTTCTGGTTTCCTCCAAATTGCCCCATATAGAGTGTGAGTGTGTGTGTGAGTGAGTGTGGCGCCCTGTCCTGGGTGTATCTTCCCAGTGCCCAAAGCATTCTCCCCTGGATGGACATGGGGAACCCCCCGCAACCCTAGTACAGGATAGAGGAAACCAGAGAACCCGGAGGAAACCCACATGGACACAGGGAGAACATGGAAACTCCACCTAGATTAGGATTTACCCATGAATCCCTAGCGCTGAGAGGAGAACATGCTAAACCACTAAGCCACCCTGCCGCCCCAGTTCTAGTTTATTTATTCATCCATCTATTATCTTCCACTTTATCTTATATTAGGGTTGCAGCGGGGGGGGTGTTTCCTCCATGCCCATTCAGGGAAGAACGGTTCGGGTGCTGGGCAGATACTCCAGGACAGGGCACCAATCCATCGCTGGGCACACACTCACTCACACAGACACACTCTATATGGGGCAATTTGGAGAACTCAGTTGACTTGATCCATGTTTTTGGACTGTGGGAGGAAACCGGAGAACCCGGAGGAAACCCATGCGGACACAGGGAGAATATGGAAACTCCACCCAGCTTGGGATTTGAACCGGGAATCCCTAGTGCTGAGAGGAGAACATGCTAAACCACTAAGCCACCTTGCTTCCCCAGTTCTCGTTTATAACCCTTGAATTCCTTTCAGCAAGTCGTGACAAGAGAGAAACAAACCCAGCAGTTGTTTACCTCCCTCTTTTTTTTTTAACTGTAAAATTCCTGAACGTTGTTGCAGCGTTATCGCTGCGTTGTGAGTGAGTTCTGGTGTCTGAGGAAATGGTTGCAAAGCTGTTCTGCAGACTCTGTGAAAGCCATGCTGGACCACAGCCATAGTTTCCATCTCTTTTCCCGTCCTCCCGACTAATCTGAGCGCAGAAGCTTGGACTCTTGCTTGAATCACCCAGTAGACATTCTGGCCGAGAGCCAAACCTGTGTCCTCTTGTCCTCGTAACTGTCATTCTAATGTGAACGGAACCGTGGACATTTTCATGGAGACCTTTGGTTGCTGTAAGTGCATTCCCCGAAAGACATGTCATACTTAATACGGTCTGTCAAGACTTTTTTTTTTTTTTTTTTTTTTAAATCAGCCATTTAAAGCACACACACACACACACACACACACACACACACACTTTTGTCATATACTACTTAGAACTATTGATACTCTTGGTGTTACGATCAGCCGATACCTAGAGATGGCTCGAGAGGACAGAATCCAGACTGTTGAAGGTTTAAGAGTAGATTTTAATGCAGACGACACCGGGTGAAACACAGCCAAAGGACACGACAGGACATGACTATAACTCAAAACAATGTTCCAACAGGGTATTTGGGTATTTAATCATATAGGTAAGTCACATGGGCACGTCCTCCTTTCAGCACTAGGGATTCCCAGTTCGAATCCCCATCTGGGTGGAGTTTCCATGTCCGTCCCGTGTCCATGTGGGTTTCCTCCGGGTTCTCCAGTTTCCTTCCACAGTCCAAAAACATGGATCAAGTCAATTGAGTTCTCCAAATTGCCCCTATAGAGTGTGTCTGTGTGAGTGAGTGTGTGCCCAGTGGTAGATTGGCATCCTGCCCCCCCCCCCCCTTCTGCAACCCTAATATAAGATAATGGATGGATGGAGGTAAGTCACATGACGGGAAAACACGGCTGACCCCTATTAAACGGCTTTACTAGGACAAAAGAACTAATTGCACAAAGAACACACACAGCTGCAACAGACCAACACTACTGGCACACAGGGTCCAACAGGAGGCGCTGATGACCCATCCCAAAGAGCTGGCAGTTCCACCATATGAGAAGATTCGAATCCCATGGAGTTTCCATGTTCCATGTTCTCCCTGTGTCCACGTGGGTTTCCTCCGGGTTCTCCGGTTTCCTCCCATAGTCCAAAAACATAGATCAAGGTCAATTGAATTCTTCAAATTGCCCCATATAGAGTGTGTCTGTGTGAGTGAGTGTGTGCCCAGTGATAGATTGGTGCCCCGTCCTGGGTGTATCTGCCCAGCGCCCGAAACGTTCTCCCCTGGATGGACATGGGGAACCCCCCCCCGCGACCCTAATAGAGGATAAAGCGGAAGATAATGGATGGATGGGATGATCCATCACCCAAACGTTGCTGCTAATGGTGTTTGATTCAGTCAATAATTCCGATTCCTAACAACTGCACCTGAAATCAACCCCATTTTAATTAGCAAAACATTCCGGATGCGTTTTCTGCGCTTCCCGACCTCCTACAGAATGAGATTTGAGCTCCACAGACTCCTCCTCAGGGATAACTCACGAAATGGGCAGAAATGAGATGGATATCACCCCCCCCCCCCTCTGCATCAAGGGCAAAGAACCTCCCTCCGTTTCCTCTCCCGCAAACAATTTGCTCTCTCGAGTGCCGGAGTAAATGCACTTAATTACACTTCACGGACGTCATTATTTACATTTGACCTTTCCGAGTCCTCTCCCATCCCGTCTTGGGGAAGTGGACGCTGAAAGGCAGGTGCTGTTGGAAGGATGTCGGACATATTTTAGATATACTGCGGTATATGTCAGCATAAACTACCAATAATACTGCGTTTCTAAACGCGCCTGTCAGCGCCGTCCGCAGCTAGGCGTTGTCCCCAGATAGCACGTTGACATTCGTCTTCGTGTCCTTGTGCTTGTCCATTTCTCTTCGGTGTTTGACAAACAGGCCCTCCTATCGCCTGATGAACACCCTTTGAACCACGCTCGCCCGCTGATCGGCTGTGTTCTCCAATGGCTTGCTGATGGCAGATTGATGATGCGTGTGAGGGTGTGTTTCACTGAGTGACTGATGGTTTTGTCAGTGACGGTGTGAGGAGGGAAAAGGCGGGTGGAGGTAGAGAGGCAAACGCGTATCCGCTAGCCGTCAACAGTTTAATGGGAAGGAGGGTGGTACCGGCTGAGAGAAGTATCGTCCGAGTCTCCCGTTCTCTTATTTCTCTTTCTACACAACTGTTTGTGTGTGTGTATGTGTGTGTGTGTGTGTGTGTGTGTGTGTGTGTGTGTGTGTATGTGTTAGATATTGATTCCCAGTGAAGGATCCAGTCAGGATGGCCATGTGTGTGATGACGACGAGCAAATCCCAATCATTACAACCTGGAAATTTGATGCATAAGGAATACTAAGCTGGTTAGCATGTTCTCCTCTCAGCTCTAGGGATACGGTTCGAATCCCAATCTGGGTGCAGTTTCCATGTTCTCCCCATGTCCGCGTGGGTTTCCTCAGGGTTCTCCGGTTTCCTCCCACAGTCCAAAAACATAGATCAAGGTCATTTGAGTTCTCTAAATTGCCCCATATAGAGTGTGTATGTGAGTGAGTGTGTGCCCAGCGATGAATTGGTGCCCTGTCCTGGGTGTGTCTGCCCAGCGCCCGAAACGTTCTCCCCTGAATGGGCATGGGGAACCCCCCCTTCCTCCCGCAAACCTAGTAGAGGATAAAGCGGTAGGTATAGATGGAAGGAATACTAAGCGACATTTTTTGTGGCCATCCCTTCCACTTATTGTCTATTTTCGCAGTTCCACTTCCTGTAAAGATGGACTTTGTAGTTCTACAATTCCATTCTGTAGTCCATCTGTGTGTGTTCCACAGTACATACTGTGTACGTCCCCTTTACTCTGTTCTAATGGTCAGAACCCCAATAGTACCACCACAGAGCAGGGGTTATTTGGTTGGTGCATTATTCCTATCCCAGCAGTGTCACTGAGGTGTTTAAATGAAACTCCAGCAGCACTGCTGCACTAACACCCCCTCACCACATCAGTGTCACTGCAGAACTGACAATAAACAATCCACCACCCAAATGATACCTGTTCTGTGATGGTGCTGACCAATAGAGACCAAAGAACCAACAGGGACTAACAACAACAAAGAACACAGATGGACTACAGTCTGTAATTGTAGAACTACAAAGTCCATCTATATGGTAAGTGGAGGAAACAGATAATGGAGCATTAAGTGAAGACTAAGTTTCATTTATAAGTAGTTGTGATAATGAGTTGATAATATAGTTCATTGACTTGATGATGAACTGATTCTGTGTATAGCTATCCTCATGTCTTGCGTTGCTTTGACTGAACAACAGCAGTTGTGTTACGACTGCTCAACAGATCTCCATGTGGTTTCATGTTGCGTCAAAGGGCCGGGTGACCTGTGGAATCCACATCCCATCAGCGGGCTTAGGCTTCCACTTGCTCTTATCTACATATACCTCAGAAACCCCAGGCCGACCTGGAAGATCAGAGTGCTGATCTTTAATTTTCTGCTGCGCTGCCTGCTGGGAAATCTCCAGCTAGTGGATTTGGCTGGCGGATTAGCAGCTGGAAGTTCACTAATCTCTCGCACCATCAAGCTGGGGGTTTAAAGAGAGTAAATGATAGAGTGCAGCTGGACGCTCAAAGCAAAATACAGGTGATAGTTCTAAAGATGCCTGTTCTGTCAAAACGAGAGTCTCTCCAGAAGCGTGACCTTCTGTCGGCAGGTTTCGATGTCAAATTGTGAATTTAACAACATAATAGTGGTTTAGCATGTTCTCTTCTCAGCGCTAGGGATTCCCGGTTCGAATCCCAATCTGGGTGGAGTTTCCATGTTCTCCCCGTGTCTGCGTGGGTTTCCTCCATGTTCTCCGGTTTCCTCCCACAGTCCAAAAACATGGATCAAGTCAATTGAATTCTCCAAATTGCCCCATATAGAGTGTGAGTGAGTGTGTGTCCAGTGATAGATTGGCACTCTGTCCTGGGTGTATCTGCCCAGCGCCCGAAACTTTCTCCCCTGGATGGGCATGAGGAACTTTGTTCGGCGCTCACAAGAAGGCCAGATATCTATTACAGGGCACCAGTCTGTCGCTGGGCACGTATTCACTTAAACACACTAAGTAGGGGCAATTTAGAGCAACTAATTTAGCTTGAATCCATGTTTTGGGACTGTGGGAGGAAACCAGAGAACCCGGAGTCGAAACTGGATTCTTAGTGCTAAGAGGAGAACATGCAAACTACTAAGCCACTGTGCCGCCTACAATAACAAACCATTAATTAATTCATCAATCCATTATCTTCCGCTCAATCCTCTATTAGCGTAGTGGCGGGGAGGGGGGGTTCCCCATACCCATCTAAGGGGAGAACATTTCGGGCGCTGAGCAGATACACCCAGGACAGGGCGCCAATGTATCAATGGACACACACTCACACACTATATGGGAAAACTGGAGAACCTGGAAAAACCCACCCGAACATTGAGAGAACATGGAACCATTCATTCATTCATTATCTTCCGCTTTATCCTCTATTAGGGTCGCGGTGGGGTTCCCCATGCCCATCCAGGGGAGAACGTCTCAGGCGCTGGGCAGATAGACCCAGGACAGGGCGCCAATCCATCGCTGGGCACACACTCACTCACACAGACACACTCTACATGGGGCAATTTTGAGAATTCAATTAACTTGATCCATGTTTTTGGACTGTGGGAGGAAACCGGAGAACCCGGAGGAAACCCACGCAGACACGGGGAGAACATGGAAACTCCACCCAGATGGGGATTCGAACCGGGAATCCCTAGCGCTGAGAGGCGAACGTG
>JAFMOD010000357.1:306643-318384 GCA_019802435.1 Corydoras maculifer
ACAGGGCGCCAATCCATCGCTGGGCACACACTCACTCACACAGACACACTCTATATGGGGCAATTTTGAGAATTCAATTAACTTGATCCATGTTTTTGGACTGTGGGAGGAAACCGGAGAACCCGGAGGAAACCCACGCAGACACGGGGAGAACATGGAAACTCCACCCAGATGGGGATTCGAACCGGGAATCCCTAGCGCTGAGAGGCGAACATGCTAACCACTAAGCCACCGTGCCACTTATATATATATATATATATATATATATATATATGTGTGTGGTGTGTGTGTATGTGTTTTCTGTGATTTTTTTGCTTACTCTGCATACACACAAGGGAATTTGTCCTCTAAATTTAACCCATCCGTGCAGTGAAACACACACTTAAACACACACTGGTGAAGTGAGCATGTGTGCCCGGAGCGGTGGGTAGCCTTGAACACGGCACCCAGGGAGCAAATGGGATTAGGTACCTTGCCCAAGGGCACTTCAGTCATAGTACTTGGTGTGATCGGGAATCTAACCGGACACACACACACACACACACACACACACATATTTATATATATATACATATATGTCCCTGGTTCAATTCCCAATCCTACCAAGTACTATGACTGAAGTATATATTTAATATATATCTTATATACATAAGAGAGTAAAAAACATGTAGTGCAAAGTGTTGCAGGTTTCTGCATGTAGGACGGGACGCTGCAGGAGACGCTCACATGCCATGAATGTTTCCAAAGGTGGTGATCTTCAGAAATTCATTTCAAATCAGATCAGAACGTTCTATTCTTTAAAAAAATCTAATAAGAATCGAATTCTGTCTAAATCTGGGGAATCAGACGTCATTTTTTGACTTTGTGTTTATTTTTAATTCTTTTACATAACATTCATCAAACTTGTAGTGTAGGGCAATCCATCCATTATACACCTCACCTTTATATCTATTTTCTTCAGCAGTAAATGTTTTTTCTTTCCAGATCAGCAGAATAGAATTCTCCTGATTATTCTAGTATTTTCGAAAACACACCAAACAGCTCCGCTTTGCTCTCCTGCCAGAGATAAATCCTATTTGTGTTCACCGGGGTTTGAATGATGGAATTCAGAGCCTGCAGGCTCGAGTTCAGGCTCAGACGAGGTCGGACATGTCTGTATGTGCTGACTGGATTCTCACCTGCTTTGCTCCCTCCTCCCTTCTTTCAGGTATTCTGTAAAATGTTTACCTGCCTACAGGGGGCGTCGGTCGAGGTAGGTCTACAGCAGCATGGCAGAATGAGGATTCTTGTGTGTACTAATAATAAACTGCATTTAATCTCAATGGAATTGGTCTGGATTTGGGTGACGTGTGGCGTGATGTGGATTCGGAGCATCTTCAGTGTGGATTTACAGATGGAATGCCGTGTTAGAATGGTGTTAACATTTCTTTTTTTTACTCTCTCTCTCTCTCTGTCACTCTCTCGCTCTCTCACCACTTTACAGCAATGCTGCTCTTTAATGGAGGCCATTTCTCCGCATTAAGCTGTAATTAAGAGACCATTAGCAATGGGCCTTTCTTGGCTCCCGAACTGATTGGAAGCTATGATATGGATTTAATGGACCAAAGTGGACTGAAAATGCCAAACTGATGTCAGTCCCTGATTCGCTGCGTGCATTAAGGAAAAAAAAATCAGCAATAACGATATTTTATTATCATGTCTTTTAATAAAAGGCAGCATGCGCGGGTGGTTACCACGTCCGACTCTCAGCGCTGGGGATCCTCGGTCATATCCCAATCTGGGTGGAGTTTCCATGTTTCCTTTATAGCCACCTAGGTTTTCTCTGGGTTCTCTGTGTTCCTCCCACGAACCAAAAACATAGATTTAAAGTAAATCCATCCATCCATTATCTTCCGCTTTATTCTCTATTAGGGTCGCGGGGGGGGGGGGTTCCCTATGCTCATCCAGGGGGGAACGTTTCGGGCGCTGGGCAGATACACCAAGGACAGGGCACCAATCTATCGCTGGGCACACACTCACTCACACACACAAACGCACACACACAGACACACTCTATATGGGGCAATTTGGAGACCTAAATTTACCTTAATCCATGTTTTTGGACTGTGGGAGGAAACCGGAGAACCCGGAGGAAACCCACGTGGACACAGGAAGAACACGGAATCCCTAGTGCTGAGAGGAGAACATGCTAAACCACTAAGCCAACCTGCCGCCAATTACAAAGTTATAAATCCATCTATTATCTTCCGCTTTATTCCTTATTCGCGGGGGGGGGGGGGGGCTTCCCCATACCCATCCAGGGGAGAACGTTTTCAGATACACCCAGGACAGGGTGCCAATCTATCACTGGGTAGTCACTCACACAAACACACACTATATGGGGCAATTTGGAGCATTCGATTTAGCTTGATCCATTTTTTGGACTGTGGGAGAAAACCGGAGAACCCAGAGGAAACCCATGCAGACACGGGGAGAACATGGAAACTCCACCCAGATGGGGATTTGAACCGGGAATTCCTAGCACTGAGAGGAGAACATGCTAAACCACTAAGCCACCATGCTGGCCTATTTAAGGTAAATTTATTCATTCATTCATTCATTCATCCATTAATCCATTATCTTCTGCTTTATACTCTATTAGGGTCGCGGGGGGGTTCCCCATGCCCATCCGGGGGAGAACGTTTCGCTGGGCACACTCACACACTATATGGGGCAATTTAGAGCCTTTACCCTGAATCCAAAGTTTTTGAAATCAGAGAACCCGGAGGAAACCCGGCAGACACGGGGAGAACTACAGCCAGATTGGGATTCGAACCTTTTGTATTGCATTTGTATTTTGTGTATTATCATATTGTTCATCGTATCATCGAGTCCTTCGGTTTCTGAACTGAGAGTACACATTTTGAGACGCAGATGTAGATAAAGCACATTTTGTCTTTGTTTTAGAACCATGATTGTGACTATTGGTAGCTTGACTTTCAGATATATAAAGATTAAAGGGGAAATCTGAAGGTTTCGTTCCTTCACAACTGATAAACGTGTCGGTAAACTCAGTGACACACTGAGCTCGGAGAAATGTTTTTTTAATGTTTATTGTAGTTTCATGGGTTCCTGGTGTTAACCTTTACCTTCCCAACCTCCAGATGATACCCCTTTACATCCATCCATCAATTATCCTCCATCTAATTCTATATTTAGGTCAGAGGGGGGGGGGGGGGGTTCCTCATGCCCATCCAAAGGAGAACATTTCGGGTGCTGGGCAAATACACTCAGGACAGGGGCAGAAGTACATCACATTCACTCGGACACACATACGCCGTATTGCATTTACAAGATGCGAATGAACATATAATAAACATATATAAATTATGAAAAAACTAGTTTTTCACAATGTAATTTAGTCTGGCTGTTAAAGTGAACATTGTGCTCTAAGTAACAGGATACCGGTTTAGTGCTCACTGTGTGTAATAATCCTGGAGCGGCACGGTGGCTTAGTGTTTAGCATGTTCTCCTCTCAGCACTAGGGATTCCAAGTTCGAATCCCAATCTGGGTGGAGTTTCCATGTTCTCCCCGTGTCCGCGTGGGTTTCCTCCGGGTTTTCCGGTTTCCTCCCACAGTCCAAAAACATGGATCAAGGTCAATTGAATTCTCCAAATTGCCCCATATAGAGTGTGTCTGTGTGAGTGAGTGTGTGCCCAGTGATAGATTGGCGTCCTGTTCTGGGTGTATCTGCCCAGCGCCCAGAACGTTCTCCCCTGCATGGGCATGGGGAACCAACCCGATTACCCCCCCCCCCACCCTTGTAAAGAATTACACGGATGTCAATGATTATGAATATCATTATTATTATTATTAATATTATCATTATTATCGGGTGGCATGGTGGCTTAATGGTTAACACGTTTTCCTCTCAGCGCTAGGGGTTCTCAGTTCGAATCCCAACCTGGGTGGAGTTTCCATGTTCTCCCCCTGTCTACATGGGTTTCCTCCCACAGTCCAAAAAACATGGCTCAAGGTCTATTGAATTCTCCAAATTGCCCCATATAGAGTGTGTCTGTGTGAGTGAGTGTGTGCCCAGCGATATATTGGCACCCTGTCCTGGGGGTATCTGCCCAGCGCCTGAAACTTTCTCCCCTGGATGGGCATGGGGAACTCCCCCACCCCCCCCCCTCCCCCACCCCGTGACCCTTTAAAGTAAAAGATAGTGAATGGATGAATGGACACAAAGTTGTAATGAATTATACTTATACTAATCTGTTCTTTAGAGATATTCATATTTACGGTTTCACACACACACACACGTCCCCAAAAAAAAAGCACTCTTATGAAAGTCCACTCGTACCAAATGTTTTGCACACTAGTGCTGTTTCTTTCTCACTAATAAAAATGCCACCTCCCACCTCTGTGACATTAATGATGTCATGGCCTGAGCTTTGGTGGAAAAGGGCGTGACCTCCCTATACCCCACTCTGCATAACTTACACCAGCCTTCAAACTCCTCGCTATTCCTGTTATTTGGCAGCAGGTCTCTGGTTTCCATAAATTCTGAACGAGTTCCTCAGGCCCGTGTGGAATACGTTAGACCTCTGTTGCCCGTTTGAGTGTGACCCGTACCTCCAGCCTGACCCTTTGGAGGGACGGACACGGGGTGGTGGTAATCAAACGGAATCGCACTCTCGCTTCTCCCTCGTTTCAGACCTCAGCTGTTATTTATTCATTTTTGGACCGAGGATCATTAATTTAATGAAGCACAGAGCATGAACCCGAGTGCTTCAGCGTAATTAAGCATGCAAATAGATTGTTTTAGCTGCAGAAATCCAGGACTGAAGCTTTCCTCAGGTCTCTGGAGATCAGCTTCCAAAATGTTATGTTTGGCATAAATTGTGTGTTGTTCTGCTTTTTAAAGATTCCTCTCAGCGTGTGATCAGGTATTTACAAAGAGAGGGGCATGATGGGTAAGCCGAATACATAAGTGAATATAGGTTTTATATATATATATATAGGTTTATATCTAAAAATTTAAATAAATAAAAACTGCCCCCATATAGTGTGTATTTGTGTAAGTGAGTGCCCAGTCATAGATTGGTGTGTGTGTGTGTGTGTATATATATATATATATATATATATATATATATATATATATATATAATATTATATTATATTATATTATATCATATTATACCCTGGTGCCCTGTCCTGGGTCTATCTGCCCAGCGCCCGAAACGTTCTCCTGGATGGGCATGGGGAACCCCCCCCACGACCCTAATAAATGATTAAAAGGAAGCTCATGGATGAATCGCCTCTCAATGCTACGGATTCCCGGTTCGAATCCCCATCTGGGTGGAGTTCCCATGTTCTCCCCGTGCCACGTTTGTTCCCTCCGGGTTCTCCGGTTTCCTCCCACAGTTCAAAAACATGGATTAAGTCAATTGAGTTCTCCAAATTGCCCCATATGGAGTGTGTGTGTGTGAGTCAGTGTGTGCCCAGTGATATATTGGCACCCTGTCCTGGGTGTATCTGCCCAGCGCCCAAAACGTTCTCCCCTGAATAGGCATGGGGAACCCCCCCGCGACCCTAATAGAGGATGAAGCAGAAGATAATGGATGGATGTATGTATATATACCATCGTTGCGACCTAAAGATTCTTGGTTCTATTCCCGGTCTCACTGAAGTGCCCTTGGGCAAGAGATCTAACCCCAATTGCTCCCCGGGCACCAAATAAATGGCTTCCCACCACTCCGGGCAGGTGTGCTCACTTCACTCAGTGTTTGTGTGTGTGTCACTGCATAGATGTGGTAAATGTGAAGGACAAAATTCTTTGTGTGGAAATAAAATAGATCACTTTATATAAATTCATTGTAGACATATCCATCCAGCTATTGTGTTCCGCTAAATTCTCTTGAGAGGGGAGGAGGGGGGGGGGGTTCCCATTGCCCATCCAGAGGAGAACGTTTTAAGCAGTGGGCAAATAGCAAGAAACAACCAAATCCATGTGGTTGTCACCCAACTAGAGCATGTTCTGAGCAGTCGTCTCATCAACCCAATAATTTACAATAATATATTAACATAACAATATATCATTGTTGGGGCGCCAATCCATCACTATGCACACACCCACTCACACAAACACACTCTATATGGGGCAATTTGGAGACTTCCATTGACCTTGATCCATGTTTTTGGACTGTGGGAGGAAACCGGAGAACCTGGAGGAAACCCACGTGGACACGGCGAGAACATGAAAACTCCACCCAGATTGGGATTTGAACCGGGAATCCCTAGTGCTGAGAGGAGAACATGCTAAACCACTAAGCCACTGTGCTGTCCCGCATAAAGTATATTCATCCATCCATTATCAGTTCAAATCCCCATCTGGGTGGAGGTTCCATGTTCTCCCCGTGTCTGCCTGGGTTTCCTCCGGGTTCTCCCCTGGATGGGTATGGGGAACCCCCCCCATGACACTAATAGAAGATAAAGTGGAAGATAATGGATGGATGGATATATTTTATGCGGGATAGCACAGTGGCTTAGTGGTTTAGCATGTTCTCCTCTCAGCACTAGCGATTCCCGGTTCAAATCCCAATCTGGGTGGAGTTTCCATGTTCTCTCCATGTCCACGTGGGTTTCCTCCGGGTTCTCCGGTTTCCTCCCACAGTCCAAAAACATGGATCAAGGTCAATGGAAGTCTCCAAATTGCCCCATATAGAGTGTGTTTGTATGAGTGAGTGTGTGCACAGTGATGGATTGGCGCCCCAGCAATGATATATTGTTATGTTAATATATTATTGTAAATTATTGGGTTGATGAGGTGACTGCTCTAGTTTGGTGAGAACCACATGTATTCGGTTGTTTCTTGCTGTTCTGTGCTGTGGGTTCTCAATATAGTACCTCTAGGCTTGGTGGACGTAAGGAAATTGGGAATGGTAGTAAGAATGTGACCACATTACTGACCTTTGACTCTTGACCTTACCTCTTAAAGTAGTTTCTTTAAGTGCGTGTCGGTTCAGCTGTAGCTATAGCTACACAGCTATGACGTTGATGTGGAACTATTTTCACCACACAGAAAATGACTTAATCACTCACACACACAGCCGAGAGAATCACACCGGGGGAGATTGGTAGTAGATGCAATAAAATGGTGGCATGGTGGATTAGTGGTTGGCATGACTGCCCCTTAGCGCTGGGGATCCATGTTCGAATCCTGATAAGTGATCTAATTTGCATACAGGTCTTATTTGCCCCTTTATAGTGTACGAGTGTGCTTGTGTGAGTGGGTGAAATGAATGCCCCAATATAAATTTGCCCCATATAGAGTGTGTCTGTGTGAGTGAGTGTGTGCCCAGCGATGGATTGGCGCCCTGTCCTGGGTGTATCTGCCCAGTGCCCCAAACTTTCCCCCCCCCTCCGCAATTCAAGTAGAGGATAAAGCGATAATGAGATGAGATGTTTCTTTTTTTTGTGGTTTGGTGATTAGCATGTTCTCCTCTCAGCCCTAGGGATTCCCGGTTCAAATCCCAATATTGGTGGAGTTACCATGTCCTCCAGCAATAGATTGGTGCCCTGTCCTTGGTGTATCTGCCCCACGTCTGAAACCCCCCCCATGGACGGGCATGTGGAACACCCCGCGACCGTACTCCCCAGTAGAGGATAAAGAGATGAGATATTTCTATTTGGACAACATGGTGGCTTAGTGTTTAGCATGTTCTCCTCTC
Source organism: Corydoras maculifer (assembly GCA_019802435.1). Lineage (NCBI taxonomy): Eukaryota > Metazoa > Chordata > Actinopteri > Siluriformes > Callichthyidae > Corydoras > Corydoras maculifer. Next base: position 314,357 of record JAFMOD010000357.1, read on the forward strand.
AGCGCTTGGGATTTCCGGTACGAATTCCAATCTGGGTGGAGTTTCCATGTTCTCCCAGTGTCTGCGTGGGTTTCCTCCGGGTTCTCCGGTTTTCTCCCACAGTCCAAAAACATGGATCAAGGTCAATTAAATTCTCCAAATTGCCCCATATAGAGTGTGTCTGTGTGAGTGAGTGTGTCCCCAGTGATGGATTGCCGTCCTGTCCTGGGTGTATCTGCCCAGCGCCCAAAACGTTCTCCCCTGGATGGGCATGGGGAACCCCACCGCGACCCTAATAGAGGATAAAGAGACAGATAATGGATGGATGTTTCTTTTCAGCTTTCCAATTCAGGTTCTTTCTTTTGGACTTTAAATCAGACTTTGCACTGATTCGTAACCCGTTGTAAAAGTGCGGCATGGCTGTGGATCTTAATTAAATCCTGCCGTTGTGATGGAGTGCGAGTTGGGTGCACAATAGCATCGCTACAGCTCACACCTCCTGCACACAAAAGGCCAGACGAGCTGTTCCTCTTAATGATCTTAGCTTTAGGAGAAGCTTACAGCAGGCTCTTATATAAAAATGGGTGCCTTAATAATAATAAAATCATAAATATAATAAGGGCGGCATGGTGGCTTAGTGGTTGGCATGTTCTCCTCTCAGCACTGGGGATCCCGGTTCAAATCCCCATCTGGGTGGAGTTTCCATGTTCTCCCTGTGTCCGCGTGGGTTTCCTCCGGGTTCTCCGGTTTCCTCCCACAGTCCAAAAACATGGATCAAGGTCAATGGAAGTCTCCAAATTGCCCCATATAGAGTGTGTTTGTGTGAGTAAGTGTGTGCCCAGTGATAGATTGGCACCCTGTCCTGTATCTGCCCAGCTAATTAGGGGTCTTCCCTGCACCATGCCCATTCAAGAAGAATTGGCTGCCCTATCTAAATTGCCCACATATAGTGTGTGTGTGTGTGTGTGTGTGTGAGTGAGTGTGCACCCTGTCCTGGGTGTATCTTCCAGTTCTCCTCTGGATGGGCATGGGGAACTGCCCCGCAACCCTAGCAGACTATAAAGCCGAAGATAAAGGATGGAGGGCAACACGGTTGTTTAGTGGTTAGCATGTTCTCCTCTTAGTGCTAGAGATTCCCGGTTCGAATCCCCATCTGGGTGGAGTTTCCATGTTCTCCCCGTGTCCACGTGGGTTTCCTCCGGGTTCTCCGGTTTCCTCCCACAGTCCAAAAACATGGATCAAGGTCAATGGAAGTCTCCAAATTGCCCCATATAGAGTGTGTCTGTGTGAGTGAGTGTGCCCAGTGATAGATTGGCGCCCTGTCCTGGGTGTATCTGCCCAGCGCCCGAAACATTCTCCTCTGGATGAGCATGGGGAACCCCCCCACGACCCTAGTAGAGGATAAAGTGGGAGATAATGAATGAATGGATAAAGAAAATGGCAGAATCGTTTAGACTGCACTGTTCTCTCAGAGAGGGGGATTGAAACGGTTGGTTGTTGGTGATTTAATCGGGTGTGAGCTTTGACGTCAAACTCTGTGTACAGTTCTCACCTTGTGGTTGTGTTGGCGAGACTAGCAGGGCAATTTGTCACTGTTGCTGTTTATGCTGACCTAGAGGTTGGTTGCTGATGTCATCAGCGCGTCTAAGAACCAGAGCAGAAGAGATAAAGAACATTTTAGAACCAAAGCTATAATGCACTCTGTAGCAGAATGGGGCAGTTGTAGATTTGGGGTTAAGGAACCAGCCTTGCGACCTAAGGGCCTCTGGTTCAGTTCCCATAACCCTAGTTTCTCCTTGGTGCCATGTACATGACTACCCATTGCGCCGGGCATGTGTGCTCACTTTACCGTGACACACACAATATGGGTGACACACCACACCACAGACACACACAATATGGGTGACACACCACACCACAGACACACACAATATGGGGCAATTTGGAGCATTCATTTTACCTTTTTTTTTTTTTTACTTTACCATGTTTTGGACTGTGGGAGGAAACCAGAGAACCCGGGGAGAACATGGAAACTCCACCCAGATTGCGATTTGAACCTGGATCCCCAATGCTGAGAGGAGAACATGCTAACCCCTAAGCCACCGTCCTGCCCTGGTCCCTGGAAAGATAAGCTTACCAGGGGGCGGCTGGGATTCCCGGTTCCAATCGCAGTCTTGGTGGAGTTTCTATGTTCCATGTCCTGTGTCTGTGTGGGATTCCTCTGGGTTCTCCAGTTTCCTCCCACAGTCCAAAAACATGGATCAAGGTCAATTGAATTTTTTAAATTGCCCCATATAGAGTGTATGTGTATGTGTGTAAGTGTGTAAGGAGGGATAGATTGGCACGCTGTCCTGGGTGTATCTCACCAGCGCCTAAAAGGTTCTTCCCTTCATGGGCATGAGAAACCCTGACTCTCAGGTCAATAAAATAAAATAATAATTATTTTATCAATTATAAGGAATAATTATTTCCCCCCACAGTCCAAAAACATAGATCAAATTCTTCAAAATTGCCCCATATAGAGTGTGTCTGTGTGAGTGAGTGTGTGCCCAGCGATAGATTGGGGCCCTCTCCTGGGTGTATCTGCCCAGCGCCCGAAACGTTTCCCCCTGGATGGGCATGGGGAACCCCCCCCCCCCCCGCGACCCTAATAGAGGATAAAAAGGAAGCTCATGGATGGATGACTGAATATTCCTGTTACTGTGCGTCACTTTCCTCTCAGTGTTGGGGATCCTGGTTCAAATCCCAATCTGGGTGGAGTTTCCATGTTCTCCCCGTGTCTGTGTGGGTTTCCTCCGGGTTTTCCGGTTTCCTGCCACAGTCCAAAAACATTCAAGGTGAATAGGCTGAAAAATTGTCCTTATAGAGTGTGTCCATGTGAGTGAGTGTGTGCCCAGCAATAGATTGTTGTCCTGTCCTGGGTGTATCTACCCAGCACCCGAAACGATGCGCACCCCTTACCTCCGAGAACCTAGTAGAGGATAAAGCAAAAGATAATTGATGGATGGATTTAAAGAAGTTTGAAGATTTAAAGAATCATTTTCATGCTTATTTGTCTTCGTACAGTCGTATATTCTACTAAACTAATTAAGTTAGTCTTGTTGTGCGTCGGTAATTCTTATTGGCAGATCTGTTTCACTCTGATAATGCAGATTGAAATGAAAAAACGCAAATCCGCACAATCCAATTAACCACCATCCCGGCGCTCTAATGCATCTCCTCCTTTCATCTTCGTCGAGCTGGCGACAGACCATGGGGATCTGTTTCATAATGCGCCACTCATCACAACATACACACACTCCATTCTTCAGGTGCAGTAATGCCCCAGCATGCTCAGAGTCTACCCCGCAGACCCAATCAGCTTTCTAGTACGTCTTAGCTGCAGTTAAAACCTCTCACTTCCCGCCACATTAAAGATAATTCTTTTTTAAAGAGAATTAGCAGGTTCCCTTATGTTTGTGTCTGTGAGGAAACAAGACCTAATGCTGCCTCACCCCACCAGCACGTCCCCACAGCCCCAGGTTTGATTAAAATGGAGTTGGGGGGGCGGGGGGGGGGCGACAAAGACAGACTGATCCACTTTAGTAGCTTTTATAAGACGAGGAATAAAAAATCAACATCTGCGAATAAATCAGTGCATCCAGGGAAATTAAATTTTTGTGGGAGTGCAGGACCGGGGTTAGCTAGTCTCCTCGTTTCCACGTTCTCCCCGTGTCCGCGTGGGTTTTCTCCGGGTTCTCCGGTTTCCTCCCACAGTTCAAAAACATGGAACAAGTTAATTGAATTCTCCAAATTGCCCCATATAAAGTGTGTCTCTGTGAGTGAGTGTGTGCCCAGCGATGGATTGGTGCCCTGTCCTGGGTGTATCTGCCCAGCACCCGAAAATGGAGGAACCCCCCCCCCCCCGCGACCCTAATAGATGATTAAAAGGAAGCTCATGGATGAATTGCCTCTCAATGCTACGGATTCCCGGTTCTCCACCCATCTGGGTGGAGTTTCCATGCTCTCCCCATGTCTGCGTGGGTTTCCTCCGGGTTCTCCGGTTTCCT
>JAFMOD010000357.1:318835-432461 GCA_019802435.1 Corydoras maculifer
GAACTGGCTGCTTTCAATTACACCTATCTGAATTGCCCCTATACCAGGGCTTACATGGGTTTATTTCCATCCCTCACATTCTCCTCTCAGCGCTGGAGATTTAGGTTTCAATCCCAATCTGGGTCTCCATGTTCTTCCTATGTTCTCCGGTGTCCAACCAAAAACATGTCCAAAAACATGGATTCAAGGTGAATTAGCTGCTTTTAATTGCTCCTATCTGAATTGCCCCTATACCAGGACTTAAATGGGTTTATTTACATCCCTCATATTCTCCTATCAGCGCTAGGGATTCAGGTTCCAATCCCAATCTGGGTCTCCATGTTCTCCCTATGTTCTCCGGTGTCCAACCAAAGTCCAAAAAACATGGATTCATGGTGAATTAGCTGCTTTTAATTGCCCCTATCTGAATTGCCCCTATACCAGAACTTACATGGGTTTATTTCCATCCCTCATATTCTCCTATCAGCGCTGGGGATTCAGGTTCCAATCCCAATCTGGGTCTCCATGTTCTCCCCATGTTCTCCGGTTTCCTCCCACCATCCAAAAACATGGATTCAAGTCGAATTGCCCCATATAGTGTGTGTTTGAGTGTGTGATTGTGTGTGCTGTATGGCGTTTTCCCCTGGAAACCCAAGGCGGAAGTACTGTTCCACCCTAAGAAAGTCATCCCAAAAAATATATGATGCATGTTTTTTGGCGTTCTTGTGTTTCTCAGACAGTCTGCTTATTTTCGGAGCATGGCCCGGTGTCGGTTGCCTCCTTCTGCCAAAGCACCGGTCAAAGCGACCCCCTTCTCCACTACAAAAGCTAGCTGTCAGTTCCCCAAAACTCACAGAACCCGCAAGCCCCTATTCCACTTGGCCAGGCTGTCAGAAGACCTGTTTCCAAAACATCCAGCTGAAAACAACACGCCAAGGTTGTCCCGGTCTCTCCAACTTTATTTATGGCAGTGTATGTGGGTCAGGCTAGAAAAGTATAAAAATTGCACATGCTCGCCAATTCAGGTTCCGCTGCCGTTCTCCCTCACCCCCTCCCTCACCCCCTCCCTCACGTCTTCTGGAAGTGTCTTCACCGAGCTGCTGAAATTCAGTGCTGTCGGTTCTAGACATTTTGAGGTTGGGAGAGATGGTGGCTTTTACTGACAACAGATTTGTTCAGAAGACAGGACTGCAGTCATCAGTAACATCAGTGATGACTCGGCACAAACATCCATCCATCTATTATCTTCCGCTTTATTCTCTACTCGGGTCGCGGGTGGTTCCCAGGAGAGAAAGTTTCGGGCGCTGGGCAGATACACCCAGGACAGGGCGCCAATCTATCACTGGGCACACACTCACTCACACAGACACACTCTATATGGGGCAATTTGGAGAACTCAATTAACTTGATCCATGTTTTTGGACTGTGGGAGGAAACCGGAGAACCCTGAGGAAACCCATGTGGACACAGGGAGAACATGGAAACTCCACCCAGATTGGGTTTCGAACCAGGAATCCCTAGCGCTGAGAGGAGAACATGCTAAACCACTGAGCCACTGTGCTGTCACACATAAAGTATATCCATCCATGCATTATCTTCCACTTTATCCTCTATTAGGATCGCGGGGGGGTTCCCCATACCCATCCAGGGGAGAACGTTTTGGGCGCTGGGCAGATACACCCAGGACAGGGCACCAATCTATCACTGGGCACACACTCACTCACACAGACACACTCTATATGGGGCAATTTGGAGAACTCAATTAACTTGATCCATGTTTTTGGACTGTGGGAGGAAACCGGAGAACCCTGAGGAAACCCATGTGGACACAGGGAGAACATGGAAACTCCACCCAGATTGGGTTTCGAACCGGGAATCCCTAGCGCTGAGAGGAGAACATGCTAACCACTAAGCCACTGTGCTGTTCCGCATGAAGTATATCCATCCATCCAGCCATTATCTTCTGCTTTACCCTCTATTGGGGTCGCGGGGGGGTTCCAATCCCCCCCCATCCAGGGGAGAACGTTTTGGGATCTGGGCAGCTACACCCAGGACAGGGCACCAATCTATCGCTGGGCACACACTCACTCACACACACACACTCTATATGGGGCAATTTGGAGAACTCAATTAACTTGATCCATGTTTTTGGACTGTGGGAGGAAACCAGAGAACCCTGAGGAAACCCATGTGGACACAGGGAGAACATGGAAACTCCACCCAGATTAGGATTCGAACCAGGAATCCCTAGCACTGAGGACAACACCCCACCCCCCCACCCCCATGTGGAAAATGAAATGTGAAATATATTGCATTGGTGAACATGCAAAACAGCCAGACTTGCTGGACTAATTAGCATAATTCTCCGGGTTGGTGGCAGGCTCTTATTGGATTATCTCTGCCTGTCAGTAAGAGTCGATTGGGGGGGGGGGTGGACCTCATTAGCTGATGTGTAAAATCAGAGGGAGGGGGTGTTAATTGAAATGGTGGCTGAAGTGATGGTGTCATTGCTAACGTGACCCGGTCCACACTGCCGTGCTGAAGTGACAGCTCTGATTGCACTTTGCTGAGCTCGGCTCTCTCCAGCGCACCGAGGATGCAGGGGGCTATCTGTGACATCCCACGAGAGAATGCGGATGCAGAAGAATCTCGCTCTTAAAAAGGCATGGCAGTGAGGGAAATGAAGTGCGGCTCAATTGCCATGGAGATGAGACACAGCCTCCCACAGTCTAAAGAGGCTGTCGCTGTGGAGCGATAATGGCCCTGGATTCCTGGAGCGTGGTAAATTGAGAGGGGAGCCTTTTTTTGATGTGTGATCAACCATGTTCCTTAATTCATGACCCTTTAATTCTGGTTGAGGCGCTTCTAGTTTGCAATTTTCACTCTTTTTAATCTCATACGAGTGCCTTTTGGATTAGGGCGTGTTATATGGTGAATATATAGTTGGCGACATTTATAAAATTGCGTTGATTTAAATAAAGCAGAGGATTTTTTTGCTGCAACATCATTCATTCATTTATTATCTCCCGCTTTATCCTCTATTAGGGTCGTGGGGGGGGGTTCCCCATGCCCATCCAGGGGGGAAACGTCTCGGGCGCTGGGCAGATACACCCAGGACAGGACGCCAATCCATCACTGGGCACACACTCACTCACTCACACAGACACACTCTATATGGGGCAATTTTGAGAATTCAATTCACTTGATCCATGTTCCATCCATCCCTTTCAAGGGAGAACATTTGGGGCGCTGGGCAGATACATCCAGGACAGGGCGCCAATCCATCGCTGGGCACACACTCACGCTCTATATGGGGCAATTTTGAGAATTCCCAATTTAACATGAATCCATGTTTTTGGACTGTGGGAGGAAACCGAAGAACCCGGAGGAAACCCACGCAGACACGGGGAGAACATGGAAACTCCACCCAGATGGGGATTCGAACCGGGAATCCCTAGTGCTGAGAGGCGAACGTGCTAACCACTAAGCCAATTTTGTTGCCCTTGCAACAAAATTATTACATTAAAAATATTCCTCTTACTGGCGCCACTTGCCTCTCAGCGCTGGGGATCCAGTTTCCATGTTCTCCCCGTGTCCAAGTAGGCTTCCTCCGGGTTCGTCGCCGCTTTCCTCCCACAGTCCAAAAACATGGATTCATGTTAAATTGGGAATTCTCAAAATTGCCCCATATAGAGCGTGAGTGTGTACCCAGCGATGGTTTGGCGCCCTGTCCTGGATGTACCTGCCCAGCGCCCGAAATGTTCTCCCTTGGATGGGCATAGGGAATCCCTCCCCCCCCCCCCGGCGACCCTAATATACGATAAAGCGGAAGATAATGAATGAATGAATAACATATTTCTCTTACTGGCGTCACTTGCCTCTCAGCACTGGGGATCCAGTTTCCATGTTCTCCCCGTGTCCGCGTGGGTTTCCTCTGGGTTCTCCGGTTTCCTCCCACAGTCCAAAAACATGGATCAAGGTCAATTGAGTTCTCCAAATTGCCCCATATAGAGTGTGTACAGTATGTGTGTGTGTCTGTGTGAATAACACAACGATGATACCAAGACAGTTGCTTCATTTCATCGACATTAATCTATAATTGAGTTATAATGGAGTGATGACTGTGATGACTGTGTGTTTGGTGATTGTATTCCAATGACATCCTTTTAAATCATCTTCTATTAAGTTTTCTTTATTCCTTCCAATATTTTACCCTCAGAGCCTGAAGTCACATGACTCCACTGCTTTGTAATATTCATTCTAAAGCAGCTGACCCATCTTGACCTCATGACCCAGACCCACCTCTGTCTAAAAGGTGGTCCGTGATGTCATGCGGTGATATTTGCACTTCGCAGATTTGTGTGTGCTTGTTACAAACCCATAAGTGTCGATTCAAGCCACACATACTTGTCGAATTGGCCTCGGAATTCTGTTATCCCTAATGTGAATCCCGAATCCTTCATGTTTTACTTTATTAAATGCTCAGAGGCCGAAACCCACTCGACTTCTGAGTGGGAGTCGCTTTTGGAAGAGCGGGTTCTTAAGCGTTCTGTGGATGATGGATGGACGGCCGGCTGGATTGGGTAGCGTGAGGCATGTTAAAGGGCTTAACAACACAAAGAAATGCAAAATACCGATTAGAATAACAAAACCTGAGGAACGTTTGTTTTTGAAGCCAAAGCACATCATGTTGCTTCTACTTCCAGCCCTTCAGACAACCGAGGCCAAATAAATGAGCTGTTTTTACTAATTAAACAAATGTGATCAGCTAAACCCACGTGAGATAAACCCTAGAAACACTTATAATATCAATTTGCATACCCACTGTACTATTCTTTGGACTGTGGGTTCCTCCCACATAGTTTAAAGGTGATTATGGCTGTTCTAAATAATCCCATCTAAATTGCCCCTATATAGTCTGAGTGAGTAAGTGTGTGCCCAGCGATGGAATGGTACCCTGTCCTGGGTGTATGGGTCCTGTCCAGCACCCAAAACGTTCTCCCTTTAAAGGATTAAGTGGAAGATAATATGATGAGAATTTTACAATTGCAACAAAATTCCTGAACAACATGGTTTAAAGGTGATATGTCTGCTCTAAATTATTCATTCATTCATTATCTCCCACTTTATCCTCTATTAGGGTCGCGGTGGGGCTCCTCATGCCCATCCAGGGGAGAACGTCTCGGGTGCTGGACAGGGCGCCAATCCATCGCTGGGCACACACTCACTTACACAGACACACTCTATAGGGGGCAATTTTTGGAGAACTCAATTAACTTGATCCATGTTTTTGGACTGTGGGAGGAAACCGGAGAACCCGGAGGAAACCCACGCGGACACGGGGAGAACATGGAAACTCCACCCAGATGGGGATTTGAACCGGGAATCCCTAGCGCTGAGAGGAGAACATGCTAACCACTAAGTCACCGTGCCGCCCTGCTCTAAATTATTCCATCTAAATTGCCCCTATATAGTCTGTGTGTGTGTGAGTGTGTGCCCAGTGATGGATTGGCACCCTGTCCTGGGTGTATCTGCCCAGCACTCCAAACGTTCTCCCTTTAAAGAATTAAGTAGAAGATAATATGAGAATAATTTTACAATTGCAACAAAATTCCTAAAAAACATGGTTTAAAGGTGATAAGACTGCTCTAAATTATATTATTTAATTTGCCACTATATAGTGTGTGTGTGTGTGTGAGAGAGAGAGAGAGAGAGAGAGAATGAGAGCGAGAGAAAGTAAGTGTGTGCCCAGAGATGGATTGGCGTCCTGGAACGCCAATGGAAGGACGACAGATTGGAACTGTAGAACTACAAAGTCCATCAATATGGTAAAACAATGAGCTGTACCAACCTAAAGGTTCCCGGTTCGATTCCCGCTCCCACCAAGTACTATGGCTGAAGTGCACTTGAGCAAGGGACCTAGATTCCTCTGTGTGTAAACACAGTAGATAGAATATATGACTATATCACTTTAGTAGCTTGGGCTGCCAGGTGCTGCTGTATGTGCATTAGTTTGGCAGCTATAGACGTCTCTATTGTAATGAGATTGCGAACCGAATGACATCATAGACGTCAATAGAATTTCCATCGATGATGTCATTCAGTTCGTAATTGCTTGGGGTCTCTGTGATCAATGGTAACAGCATGGCTACAGTGGAGGAGCAGGAGTTACATAAGAGACAAGTCTGCAGTGGGAAGGAGGTAAAGCCAAAGAACTTGAAGGAATTTCTTGAGGTTAAAGGCAAAATCCCAGACGGAGTAGTAGTAGGGGGAGGTGTCTGTGGATGTTAAGAAGGGGGAAGAAAAACTAATGTCTGTTTCCCCTCACTGGTCCAGATGAAGGCTCCTCAAACATTCCTCACGGGCGGGAAGGGGCGGGACCTACCGGATTACCATAAGAACAGCTGGCTGGGCCAATCGTATCAAGAAAGGCAAATATCAGCCCGGGAGAGTGTCGGGTTACGCTCGGCCCTCCCTCCTTGAGCCTGAGAGCCGGGGCGAGAGCAAGGGAAGGAGGGAGTTGGAGAAACGAGAGCAAAGGACAGCCAGAGAGAGAAGTACATGGGACAGTTTCATTCTTGGCCGCTGAGCTCACGGAATAGTACCATGTCCTACGGTCTGTCCTGACGTCCCATCACCCGGCAGACGGCGGAAGGAAGTCGGACCTGGACCCTGGGAGACCGAGGGACTTTTTTGTGCTTGGTTGACCGTCCTGAGCCAAATCTCAGGGCTGGTAAGAGTCGCCTGGAGTGCCAGTGACACTCACAGTGGGACTGAAAATGAATTATCTGGTGAGTGCTGGAGTGTTGATGTGTGTTATGTGTGTGAAATAGTGTTACTTGGCCGTGCGGATCCTTGCGGCTTCAGAGGAACTAACAAGGATTTATCAAGGCCAAGTGAAATGAAAAGAAGCAGGGAAAGGAACTCGGCATTCTTTTATTTTCCTCTCTTTTGTCCCAACTCTGTGGGGGTTTGATTGGGTATTTTGTCTGCGTTCGGTTATTCCAGGTCTCTTTCTCTCTGGGGCAACTGGGAACAATCCAATGTTTTCATGACCTCCTCCTGGTTGAAGTTGCTTGTCTGAAACCCAGCGTTTACGAAACATCAGGGGTGGCATACAGATGCAGAGCTGTTGCCACTCATCATCCCAACTGCCGGCTTTCGCTATTTATATTCAGAAGGGCGGAAGAATTCCGAGATATGGTTTGTTAAGCAAAGGCTTCGCAGAGGCAGGAATCACGGTCACCGAGGCCAAACGCTGCCACTGCTGGGTTTTTACTGCTGACTCAGTTGAAACTTGAAAGATTAAGGTTTTATTATGGATGTCAGGCTGAGAAAAAAAATAAAATAAACGAGAGAGTGAGGGTGGGAGACATGGAGCCTAGAGGCCAGGCTGGAGTCTTGGCAAGCGGCATCCGCTTCTTGCTATTGTTTCAAAGATTTGGCACGCACTCAGCTTGTAAGGGCAGAAATGACACAGGGCTTTGGTATTTGGAACGGCGAGAAGGTTCCGCCTGAACAGAACTTTGCTCCCTGCGTGCTTGGATTGACCCCTGCATAGGCCATGCATGCTACTCATTCAGACAGGAAGCTTGAGAGTCACAGGCTGATAGACCAGTGCTTTTTATTTGTTAAAATGTTTCAATCTTACTGTTCATTGGATAGCTTTGATTTCCATGGTTTCCTGTTTACGTTCAACCTTTTGTACTCATACGTTACCGAGTGTGGGGATTTTGGGATTCATTTAATTAATTAATTTGGTCATTTATTGGACACTTTTATCCAAAGGGACTTACAAGGTGAACACAGGGTTCATCACAACATCCCTGGAGCAATAAGGGTTAAGGGTCTTGCTCAAGGACCCACATTGGTAACTGCAGTGGACCTGGGATTTGAACCCCACAACCTTCAGATTGATAGCCCAACACCCTGACCACTGAGCTACCGCATCCTTGGATGCTGATGACTTGATGTCATTAAAAGTTGAATTAAACCAGGAGCTTGGCTCACCACTGTACACCGTAAACCAGGTGAATCCCCCACAGCGCATGGAACTTGCTCTTTGTCCTGATGCTGAATCAGTATCTAAATAAAGAGTGCTGGCTCACCAGTTTAAGACACTAAGAATATTAAACAGAGGCACCAAGCTTCAGTGGAGGGCTTGCGCTCCATGAGTCACCCTGGAATCACACTCATCTCTGAGACCGAAGATGGTGGAATCCACCCCCACTTCCACCCCACTGCTTCTGGGAGGTCGGAGGGTCGAGCTCTGATCCTAATTCATCACTAATAAATAGTGTTAATATAAAGTCTCCTGCATTAAGGATTTGAAAAACCTAGCCTTGAGCTTACTCATGTGGGACGCTGTTTGATGATTCACAGGAAGAAATAAAAGATGTTTGCTCACCAGGGGCAGGTCTGATCAGGAAAGTCAGTGTGGTACTAAAGTTAGTCAGCAGCAGTTGCATAAAGGTTCTGATGCTGGGATCTTATGGTGATTATTCTGTAGTTTTATAGAATTTTTTTCTATTTTCTGTTGCGTGCCGGCATGATGGCTTAGTGCCGCCATAATATACTGTACTATTCTATACTGCTCTATACTATACTAGACTATACTGTATATTACTATACCATAATAAACTGCACTATACTATAGTATACTGTACTTTACTATACCATAATATACTATACTATTCTATACTGCTCTATACTATACTAGACTATATTGTACATTACTATACCATAATATAATGTAGTATACTGTACTGCTCTATACTATAATAGACTATACTGTACTTCACTATACCATAATATACTGTACTATACTATACTGCTCTATACTATACTAGACTATACCGTACATTACTATAGCATAATATACTGCACTATACTAGAGTATACTGTTCTTTACTATACCATAATATACTATACTATTCTATACTGCTCTATACTATACTAGACTATACTGTACCTTACAGTCTAGTATAGTATAGAGCAGTATAGAATAGTACAGTATATTATGGTAGAGTAAACTGTACTTTACCATGCCATAATATTTTGTACTATTCTATACTGCTCTATACTATACTAGACTGTACTGTACATTACTCTACCATAATATACTGCACATAATATACTACACTGTTCTATACTATACTAGAGTATACTGTACTTTACTATACCATAATATACTGTACTATTCTATACTAAACTAGACTATATTGTACTTTACTATATCATAATATACTGTACAATACTATACTACACTATAGATTCCTGGCAGAATAACTTCATTTTGATTTGTTTAGAGTCACCTGATTTTTATATTTATGTATTTACATTTATTTATGTAATCTAATCTGATTTGTAGGGTTTAATCTACTAGAGAGAATAAAGGTTTGTCGAACTAATAAGAAATGAATTTGTCATAGCAGTCAGATTAAGACCATCGTTACATCATTCTGTCTATAAATGAAGCCAAACTTTCAAGCACTGGGCAAATACACCCGGGACAGGGTGCCAATCTATCACTGGGCACACTCACTCACACAGACACACACTGTATATAGGGGCAATTTTAGAGCATTTACTTTACTTTGAATCCATGTTTTTGGACTGCGGGAGGAAACCGGGGAACGAGAAGAACATGGAAACGCCACCCGAACCTAAATTGGGGGTCGAGCCAGGTTTCTAGCGCTGAGAGGCGAATGTGCTAACCACTAAACACTAAACTGCCCACATGCAGGGACCATGTTTTGCGAAATCTAATCTTTTTTCAGTACTTTCTCATAATTGGTCACATTGTTATGTTTAATTATTCATTTTGCACTTTACAAAAGAGCATTGTCTCAAAGCAGCTTTACAAATCTCTAAAGCCTGAACCCTTAAAGGCTAAGCCAAGGCAACAGTGGCACGAAAACAGTCCCTGATGTCTTTAGGAAAAAACCTTGAGACTGAGACTCCCCAGACCCAGTGGGAGACCCATCCTTCATGGGAGGCCTGGCAGTGTTAACAGGTGGTAAACAAGAGTAATGTATAGATTATTTACAAACCCAACAGAGAACATGCACATCACATGATAAATGAAACTGTCCTTATATATTTATATCAAAATATATTATCAGATACAGATTTTTTGTGATGTCCATATACTGCTGACAATGATTTTTACACCGTTTAGGGTTGTGTTTAGTATTTATTTCCCAGTGGGGTTCGAGAGAAGTATTTTACTATTCCATAATATACTGTACTATACTATGCAGCTCAATACTATACTAGACTATACTGCACTTTACTATACCATAATATAATGTAGTATACTGTACTGCTCTATACTATAATAGACTATACTGTATCTTACTATACCATATTATACTGTACTATACTATGCACTATACTAGAGTATACTGTTCTTTACTATACCGTAATACACTGTACTATTCTATGCTGCTTTATATTATACTAGACTATACTGTACTTTACAATACCATAATATACTGTACTATACTATGCTGCTCTATATTATACTAGACTATACTGTACTTTACTATACCATAATATACTGTACTATACTATGCTGCTCCCCCCCCCCCCCCCCCCCCCCCCCCCCCCCCCCCCCCCCCCCCCCCCCCCCCCCCCCCCCCCCCCCCCCCCCCCCCCCCCCCCCCCCCCCCCCCCCCCCCGACGGAGCTCTTGGTTTAGATTCATGGTGTGAAAAGGGTCATTTAGCGTACATTTATAATTTATAAATAATCTAGTTAATAGGGGAAAAGTGTGTGTGTGTGTGTGTGTGTGTGTATATATAAAGAAGATATATAAAGAAGATGTCTCAACATCTATATGTGGTTTGAACAGTTTGAACCGAAACACCAGCGATGGTGGCTATGTGGTTAACGCTATTGAAACTCATACATGTAAACCATTTTCAGGAAATGTCATCGCAATCCTTGGGCGAGGAGTATTAAAGAATCATTGGATTAACTGTTATGTATAGTAACTTCAGCTTAATAATTTTGGAAATTCTCTTTAGCTGTGAACCGTTGGCTTACTCAGTGTCTCGACTGCTCTGTTTTTAGCATCTTAAGCTTTAAGTGATGTCACATCGCAGTCTTAAATCTCGGAAAACATTTAGACTATTGTCATTTTTGATTCCGTCAAAGACAAGTATTTTCCTGCACCACTGGAATGTCGGCGTGAAGTCCTAAACCCGCTGAATCACAGAGGAACTGCTGCGGTCCCATCGATTCGGATTCATCATTTAAATCTGGAAAAATTCTGGACATGTTTATATCATGATGAAGCACTCATGTTTTGTTGTGTCTGTCTAGGTTTTATTTTAAAAGCAAGTTCGATGACTTCTACGTGCTTTTCCGCATCTCCAGCTGCCATGAGGGCTTAACCTCTGGATGTTTTAACAGTATATGGATGCAGATCAGAAACCAATGTCCGGCTGGGAGTCCAGTACTGTTAAGATAAGATAAAATAAGATAAGACAAGAAAAGATAGACCTTTATTTGTCCCACAATGCAGAGATTTACATTCTCAGCAGCAAGTTACATTTAAATATAAAGGTGAAAAAGGTATTTAGCAATTAGAAGGAAATTTACAAAACTAGAAAAATTTTATTAAAAAAATATATATATTATCCATCCATCCATTATCTTCCGCTTTATCCTCTTTTAGGTTCCCGGGGGGGGAGGGGGGGGAGGGGGGGGGGTTCCCCATGCCCATCCAGGGGAGAACGTTTCGGGCGCTGGGCAGATACACACAGGACAGGGCGCCAATCTATCGCTGGGCACACACTCACACACACACACACAGACACACTCTATATGGGGCAATTTGGAGAACTCAGTTGACTTGATCCATGTTTTTGGACTGTGGGAGGAAACCGGAGAACCTGGAGGAAACCTACGTGGACATGGGGAGAACATGGAAACTCCACCCAGATGAGGATTTGAACCGGGAATCCCTAGAGCTGAGAGGAGAACATGCTAACCACTAAGCCACCCATTAAGCCCATCTATATATACATGATAAATTTTAATTTTCAGTTATGTACAGACATATAACAGAGGAATAAAATGAAACAAATATTGCACATATAGAGTTTGATATCTTAGTTATAGATAACTAAGTTGGTTAGTGCTTATATGAATTATATTTTATATTATATTTTAAATTGTCATATCGGCGGCACGGTGGCTTAGTGGTTAGCACGTTCGCCTCTCAGCGCTAGGGATTCCTGGTTCGAATTCCCATCTGGGTGGAGTTTCCATGTTCTCCCCGTGTCCGTGTGGGTTTCCTCCGGGTTCTCCGGTTTCCTCCCACAGTCCAAAAACATGGATCAAGTCAATTGAATTCTCAAAATTGCCCCATATAGAGTGTGTCTGTGTGAGTGAGTGTGTGCCCAGTGATGGATTGGTGGATTGGTCAATGGATTGGAGACGTTCTCCCCTGGATGGGCATGGGGAACCCCCCCTGTGACCCTAATAGAGGATAAAGCGGGAGATAATGAATGAATGAATAAATTGTCATATGTCAAAAATTGCTAATCTAAATAGTGAGGACAGTTTTTAAAGCCTTTAATCTTTAAACCACGCCAGCTCACTAGGTCAGGCAGGTACACGCAACTACAGAACACTGGTGGCAAGCCAGAACTTGACTGTAGCCTGGAGCTACACAAATGCAAGATGTCTTCTTAGCGGCGACAAACACTCATCTAGCAGGAAAGGAGTGTCTGTCGAGTTGCCTTTGTTTTTTTGTCGCCTGCAGGAAAAAAAGCAAGGCATGATCATTGACTCCCGGGGGGTCAGAGCGTCATTCATTGTTTGGGAAACTGTTTTTTAGCATGGACGTGTTCCTGGTGGGGAGAGAGCTCGGTTTTGTTGTCTGTAAAGTTGTTTTTGACTCTGTCTGGTTGGTGATGAGTGCTTTTGGAAAGATTGTGTGACGCACCAGGTGTCTATGTACCTGCGGGATCGGGAGGTATATGACGGGGAGGAATGTGGGGTAATGAAAGACGGTGGTAAATGCTGCGGAATTCTTCGGAACAGACGTGTGCAGCTTAAAGATGTGTTTAAACTTGCAGGCATCATACATAATAAAGCGACCTACACACAAACATGTACACACACACACACACACACTATCTTGTACTGCTTGTGCTTTGTCTAGTTTTACTCAGTACAGCTTAAAACTTTAAAGCAGACGACTTTCACAGTATAAATTCCTTTAAAACTATTCATTAAAATGAGCTTAAGTTCTAAAACAGAGTTTTAAAGCAAATCTTATTAGTACAATTAGCCTGGAGTGGTGGCAGCCTGGTATATGGTGCTTGGGGAGCAATTGGGGTTAGGGGTCTTACCCAAGGGCACTCCAGCCATAGTACTTGGTGGCACAGGGGACTGAAGCGGGGACCTTTAGATCGCAAAGCTGGTTCCTTGACCATCAAGGCTACCACTGCTTCCCAACATTACTTCAGCAGCAACATTTATGACCCCTAAAAGTTAATGAGAGTGTTTACCAATTGATTCTGGGGTTGGACACGGTTGTGGTTCACCATGAAGGTGTTTAATAAAGCCTTAAAATGGGAGTAAGTTCTGAAACTGAGTTTTAAAGCAAATCTTTTTAGTACAATTAGCCTGGAGTGGTGGCAGCCTGGTATACGGTGCTTGGGGAGCAATTGGGGTTAGGGGTCTTACCCAAGGGCACTCAAGCCATAGTACTTGGTGGCACAGGGAACTGAAGCGGGGACCTTTAGATCGCAAAGCTGGTTCCTTGACCATCAAGGCTACCACTGCTTCCCAACATTACTCCAGCAGCAACATTTATGACAACCCACTTCCTTCTAAAAGTTAATGAGAGTGTTTACCAATTGATTCTGGGGTTGGACACGGTTGTGGTTCACCATGAAGGTGTTCAATAAAGCCTTAAAATGGGAGTAAGTTCTGAAACTGAGTTTTAAAGCAAATCTTTTTAGTACAATCAGCCTGGAGTGGTGGCAGCCTGGTATACGGTGCTTGGGGAGCAATTGGGGTTAGGGGTCTTACCCAAGGGCACTCAAGCCATAGTACTTGGTGGCACAGGGAACTGAAGCGGGGACCTTTAGATCGCAAAGCTGGTTCCTTGACCATCAAGGCTACTACTGCTTCCCAACATTACTCCAGCAGCAACATTTATGACCCCTAAAAGTTAATGAGAGTGTTTACCAATTGATTCTGGGGTTGGACACGGTTGTGGTTCACCATGAAGGTGTTCAATACAGCCTTAAAATGGGAGTAAGTTCTGAAACTGAGTTTTAAAGCAAATCTTTTTAGTACAATTAGCCTGGAGTGGTGGCAGCCTGGTATATGGTGTTTGGGGAGCAATTGGGCTTAGGTGCCTTACCCAAGGGCACTTCAGCCGTAGTACTTTGTGGGATAGGGAACTGAACCAGGGATCTTTAGGTCGCAAGGCTGGTTCCTTGACCATCAATTCTACCAACATTACTCCAGCAGTACCATTTATGACAACCCACTTCACCCCTCACTGTTAATGAGTGTTTACCAATTGATTCTAGGGTTGGACACTGTTGTGGTTCACCATGAAGGTGTTTAATAAAGTCTTAAAATGCGCTTAAGTTCTGAGTTTTAAGGCAAATCTTATTAGTGCAATTAGCCTGGAGTGGTGGGCAACCTGGTATACAGCAATTAGGGTTAGGTACCTTACCCTAGGGTACTCCAATTGTAGTACTTAGTGGAAAAGGGAATGAAACCAGGGACCTTCGGGCCACAAGGGTGGTTCCTTGACCATCAAGTCTACCAATATTACTCCAGAAGTAACATTTATGACAACCCACTTCACCCCTCGCTGTTAAGAGTGTTTACCAATTGATTCTAGGGTTTGTCACTGTTGTGGTTCACCATGATGGTGTTTAATAAAGCTAAGGTCAGGGATTTATGATTTCACGCCAACCTCATAGCGTTGGACCAGTTTTCAAGAATGCCATATGTGTATACTTAATATTTGTATGATGTACCTTAAAAGACATTGATTAAGGGACGTGTCCGTATCTGCACAGTGCATAGAGGGTATAAGAAACTGCTAAGATTTGATACATTAAATGACATAAACTGTTACCATGTAAAAAAAAATGTGTCTTTAGGCCGAAGGATCCTTTACTATAAAGCCTTAGTGATGTCACAGATCCTGAGTGATGTATTTGTCAAGTCACAGTGGAATGCATTGGAAATGTATGTTGTGTTAAATTTTCCCAGCTATTAACCTTGTTCCTATTTATCATATACATATACAGAGCAACAAATCACCCCCTACCTCCATCAGCATTCCCATTTATCTCGTGCTCTGTTGTTAGCGTTCAAGTTGGTTCTTGCCTGTAGCTAAAGCTCAGAATATTTCGAAACGAGTGTAGGCCCCTGTTGTTGTTCACAAGTGAACTGAGATGTTTTTCTTCTTCCTTTGGTGGCAAAAAAAATCTTTAGGTGAAAATTATATGCCACTTCTTGGGTTTCGCCTTAATCCAAAGTGTAAAACTGCTTGTAAATATCATATGCTTAAGATTTTGCACTTCGGTAAACATCATGTTTATTAAATTAGTTTTAGTTGGTGTCTAGAACTGATGCTGGATATTCATTTAGTAATCTTTATGATCTTGCTGCCGAAATTCATGAATGATTTACAGAACAGATCTTTGGACTTATGAGAGGAACTATCTACTAGAGATGTTCCATGAGAACCACTTATCCATAAGAATGTTTTATTTATTTTCATTCAGAGGGTTTGTGTAATGTTCATGTGAATTCGATGCTCTAAATTGCCCCTATATAAATTGCTCCTATCTATCTAAATTGCCCCTATGTATAGTGTGTGTGTGTGTGTTTGTCAGTGTGTGTCCAGCGATGAATTAGCACCCTATCCTTGGTGTATCTGCCCAGCACCTGGAACATTCTCCTCTGGATGGGCATGGAGAGAGCAACCCCCCCCACTCATATGCCCAATAATGAATGCCCAATAAACACACACACACACACACACTCGCGCACTGTTATGTATAAAATTAAAGAACAATCAACAAAACAGAAACGTCGACTTGGTGAATGACCCGACTCAATCAGGAATCAAAAGCTGCTGCCTGCGTCAGCATTTTTTTCACCATTCCATATTTAAAACAAGCAAAATATGAAAACAAATATATTTTTTTAAAACACCCTATATCATAGGGCGACACAGTGGCATAGTGGTTTAGCATGTTCTCCTCTCAGTGCTAGGGATTCCCGGTTTAAATCCCCATCTGGGTGGAGTTTCCATGTTCTCCCCGTGTCCACGTGGGTTTCCTCCAGGTTCTCTGGTTTCCTCCCACAGTCCAAAAACATGGATCAAGTCAATTGAGTTCTCCAAATTGCCCCATATACAGTGTGTCTGTGTGTATGAGTATGTGCCCAGTGATAGATTGGCGCCGTGTCCTGGGTGTATCTGCCCAGCGCCCGAAACGTTCTCCCCTGGATGGACATGGGGAACCCCCCCCCCCCGACCCTAATATAGGATAAAGCGAAAGATAATGACTGACCGACCCTATATCATGTTAAATTACTTTATCCTAAATTAATTCTGCTTGTGAAGTATAACATTTAGTAGAAAATGGGCAATTTATCCATAGAAAACATAATTAATTAATTACAACTAATCAGTTAATTAATTGCTCATTTTTTCAATTGTGTTGTCATTGACGACAAACAAAAGTTTCGGCTTAATTGGATAACGAAAAGTGGATAAAATATCATTCGCAAACTTTATACCAGACACACAAACAGATGAAGCTAAAATAGAGGTGGGAATAATAATAATAATAATAATAATAATAATAATAATAATAATAATAATAATAATAATAATAAAGAGACCCAGTGTTTCAAACTAAAACACATCCTGCAGCATTTTCACAGCTCTCTATTTTTAAAGTGTGAAAATGATGAGGTAGTTTGGTCACGAGCCATACGTATGAACCTACCCTCAGTGTACCTCAGATTTCCTGTTGGTCTGGGAAAGCACCTACTCTAGAAGGTAAAAATATTTCCAAATAGCATTAAAAGGTCTCTAGTCTCAGTACTTTCTCCAGTATTTATAAAAACCATAAAAACGTCGTCTGATGCAAAAACATGTGTCCAAAACAGAATACAAGACATAGTACGGGTAAATACACAGCGGCTGCATCATTTCCCAGACGGATTTCAGCTTTCCACCAATCAGATTTCAGTTTCAAAACCTCGGACCTGGCGGCACGGTGGCTTAGTGGTTAGCACGTTTGCCTCTCAGCGCTAGGGATTCCCGGTTCGAATCCCCATCTGGGTGGAGTTTCCACGTTCTCCCCGTGTCTGCGTGGGTTTCCTCCGGGTTCTCTGGTTTCCTCCCACAGTCCAAAAATATGGATCAAGTCAATTGAATTCTCCAAATTGCCCCATATAGAGTGTGTCTGTGTGAGTGAGTGTATGCCCAGTGATGGATTGACGCCCTGTCCTGGGTCTATCTGCCCAGCGCCCGAGATGTTCTCCCCTGGATGGGCATGAGGAACCCCCCCGCGACCCTAATAGAGGATGAAGCGGGAGATAATGAATGAATGAATGAACCTCGGACCTTCCATCATTTTCGTGGATCCAGGTTTTAAGCTAATTGTTCTAATGGTCCGTCCCATATTGAAGCTGTTTGTGCTGACTGTAAGTGTTGTTTTTGCCTTTGATGATACGCCATGATCCGTTCATGATGTTAGAATATAAGCGAATCTGCGGGATGCCTGAATGGACTTGTTCTGGGATGCCGTGGCCCTTGTTTTAGCTTCACAAACCAGGAACAAAACATTAATCTGAACATTTCATGCTTGTTTGGTCAGGCGCTGGCTGCCATAAGGAGCGGAGACAATCCTTTTTCATGTCTGTTTGTTTAAATCTGAAAGCTTTTCGGTGGACGGGGTGTTTGCTCAGAGCTGGTGGGAGGGAACCTCGGGAAAAACAAGAGCGAACACATAGCAAGAACAAATGCGTGAAGGCATTAGAATACATTATGTGGAAGCTCACATTCAGGCTACCCCTAGAAGGCAGGGTGCCCACTTTATTCTTCCTCTGGAAGTCACACGCCGATTCCAAAGCACACAGCACATAGAAAATGATTCATTCCCATATCAATATTCAAAATCGAGAACTTCATGCAGTCAACAGCTTCATAAATTAAGTTTCCATAGTCATTAAAGCACAAGACCATGGTAAAAATACTCTGTAGTGGTACTACTGGGGTTCTGACCATTAGAACAGAGTAAAGTAAAGACAGATGAACTACAGAATGGAATTGTAGGACTACAAAGTCCAGTTTTACAGGAAGTGGAACTAAGCACATAGACAATAAGTGAAGCAAAAAAAAGGGGGCGTGGCCAAACCTTTGACTAAGACTGATTTTGTTTTGAATGTCTCCCCATGCCCCTTCAGGGGAGAACGTTTCGGGCACTGGGCAAATGCACCCAGGACAGGGTGCTAATACATCGCTGTGCACTCACTCACTTACTCACTCACTCACTCACTCACACACACACACACTATACATAAGGGCAATTTAGAGCATCCAATTCATGTTAAATACATGTTTTTGCACTGTGGGAAGAAACTGGAGAACCCAGAGAAAACTCAAGTGGACACAGGGAGAACATGGAAACTTCCCCATGTGCACGCGGATTTCCTCCCACAGTCCAAAAACATGTATTCAAAGTCAATTGAATGCTCAAAATTGCCCCTATATATTGTGTGCCCAGCGATAGATTGGCACCTTGTGAAAAATGCTCTGGTGCTACTATTGGGGTTCTGACCATTAAAACAGAGTAAAGGGGACGTACACAGTATGTACTGTAGAACACACACAGATGGACTACAGAATGGAATTGTAGAACTACAAAGTCCAGTTTTACAGGAATTGGAACTAAACACATAAACAATAAGTGAAGCAAAAAAAAGGGGGCGTGGCCAAACCTTTGACTAAGACTGATTTTGTTTTGAATGTCTCCCCATGCCCATTCAGGGGAGAACGTTTCGGGCACTGGGCAAATGCACCCAGGACAGGGTGCTAATACATCGCTGTGCACTCACTCACTCACTCACTCACACACACACACACACACACACACACACACACACACTATACATAAGGGCAATATAGAGCATCCAATTCATGTTAAATCCATGTTTTTGCACTGTGGGAAGAAACTGGAGAACCCAGAGAAAACTCAAGTGGACACAGGGAGAACATGGAAACTGGTTAGTATGTTCGGATCCTGGTTTTCATGTTTTCCCCATGTGCGCATGGATTTCCTCCCACAGTCCAAAAACATGTATTCAAAGTCAATTGAATGCTCAAAATTGCCCCTATATATTGTGTGCCCAGCGATAGATTGGCACCTTGTGAAAAATGCTCTGGTGCTACTATTGGGGTTCTGACCATTAGAACAGAGTAAAGGGGACGTACACAGTATGTACTGTAGAACACACACAGATGGACTACAGAATGGAATTGTAGAACTACAAAGTCCAGTTTTACAGGAAGTGGAACTGAAAACAGGGACAATAAGTGGAGCAAAAAAGGGGGCGTGGCCAAACCTTTGACTAAGACTGATTTTGTTTTGAATGTCTCCCCATGCCCATTCAGGGGAGAACGTTTCGGGCACTGGGCAAATGCACCCAGGACAGGGTGCTAATACATCGCTGTGCACTCACTCCCTAACACACACACACACACACACACACACACACTATACATAAGGGCAATTTAGAGCATCCAATTCATGTTAAATCCATGTTTTGGGACTGTGGGAAGAAACTGGAGAACCCAGAGAAAACTCAAGTGGACACAGGGAGAACATGGAAACTGGTTATGTTCACTCTCAGTGCTGGGGATCCAGATTCGAATCCTGGTTTTCATGTTTTCCCCATGTCCGCGTGGATTTTCTCCCACAGTCCAAAAACATGGATTTAAAGTCAATTGAATGCTCAAAATTGCCCCTATATATTGTGTGTGCCCAGCGATAGATTGGAACCTTGTGACAAATGCTCTGGTGCTGATATTTGGGTTCTGACCATTAGAACAGAGTAAAGGGGATGTACACAGTATGTACTGTAGAACACAGACAGATGGACTACAGAATGGAATTGTAGAACTACAAAGTCCAGCTTCTCAGGAAGTGGAACTGAGAACATGGACCATACATGGAGCAACAAGGAACGTTTAACTGATACTGTATGTATCAGACTGATTTTGTTTCGAACGTCTCTCCATGCCCATCCAGTGCAGAACGTTTCAGGCGCTGGGCAAATGCACCCAGGACAAAGTGCTAATACATCGCTGGACACGCACTCACTCACACACACACTATACATAGGGGCAATTTAAATAGGAGCAATTTAAACATTCATTCATTCATTATCTTCCGCTTTGTCTATATTAGGGTCGTGGGGGGGTTCCCCATGCCCATCCAGGGGAGAACGTTTCGGGCGCTAGGCAGATACACCCAGGACAGGGGGGCAATCTATTGCTGGGCATACACTCACTCACACAGACACACTTTATATGGGGCAATTTGACTCAAACTCAATTGACTTGATCCATGTTTTTGGACTGTGGGAGGAAACCGGAAAACCTGGAGGAAACCCATGGGGAGAACATGGAAACTCCACCCAGATGCAATTTATACATGGTTAAATCCATGTTTTTGGATGGTGGGAAGAAACTGGAGAACCCAGAGAAAACTCAAATGGACACAGGGAGAACATGGAACTCCACCCAGATTGGGTGGCTCAGTGTTGGAACGTCTGACTGATACTGTATGCATCAGACTGATTTTGTTTTCGGATGTTACAGTAGCTTGCCCAGTGATAGATTGGCACCCTGTCCTGGGTGTATCTGCCCAGTGCCCGAAACGTTCTCCCCTTGATGGGCATGGGGAACCCCCCTGCTACCCTAATATAGGATAAAGGGGAAGATAATGGATGGATGAATTTTACAGTAGCTCAGTGGCATTAAACATTCATGTTCCGTAATGTAGAAGAAAAACATCCTGGGAAAGTGCGACCGATGCATCCAGCCGTACACAAAGCACATAGGTTACCGACGTTATTGATGTTTGGTTCAACCGAAGGAAGAAATCTATAATGTCCACCCACACACACACACACACACACACACACACACACACACACACACAAAGCCAGAGTCACACACCCTGCTTTTTGCTTTCGCCTTCCCGTCCATTGACCTGTCTGCACAAAGTGCACTCGACCAGCTGCCACATTATTTCCTTCTCAGTGGCCACCGAATGGTCAGTACAACCCCTTTCCTTCCTTCCTTTCACAGCTTCGCGTCCACATTTCTTTCCTCACTCATTTTTGTCCTGCGACACCTTTACTGCGCCTCATTTCTGCACTTCTGCGCCTTCTCCCCCAGTCGCCCGCCTTCATTCGGCCTTTTTCGATGCAAACGAATGAAGCTCCGGTCCCATCCGCCGTTTATTCCCCCCGCGTTCGTTCCCTTTGTCTGTCTGTCCTGCTTTGCCTCAGTTCCTCTCGGGATCTTCGAGTCTGTCCTCAATCCCCTGCAAGTCTTTGAAATGCTAAGCGGTCTTCCTCCCGTTGTCCCGTCTCTAAAATATTCGCTGCCGGGTCGCGCCGGTCCGGTCCGTATCACTCTGGGACACCTGCATTATTAACCTCGACGGCGTCCACGTGCTTTTCCACACAATCAGTCAGCGCCAAATATTAGATGCGCACCGTGCATCATCATTCATCCATAATTCACTGCAGACTGTGTTGTGTGTTCGGAGATCGCACTCGCAGGCATCGGTTCATTAATTCATTAGCTCACTTGACGATTTGAAAGGCATGTGAATCATTCCTCAAACACTTCCTGTGCGAGAGCGAGCGAGAGAGAGGGGGGAGAGCATGGGAGGCATCCACACTGAGGGAATTGAGGAGGAGTGGGAGAATCAGGGCTTGGCATACTTCGATAAGCGTTCCAAAGTTCAGCTGGATTCTTCGGAGGATTCGTGCCGCAAGCAGGACGTTCTTCCCGAAAGCGAAATGGGATGTCGGATCATAGCTGGGGAGTCGATGTGGACGAGGGGGGTCAGAAGATAAAAGGCAGATAGGCAGACGAGGGAAACTAGACGGGCTGTTTACAGGAAATGTATTGTCAGATCCAGAGACATTCCTCAGCGGGGGCCAGCCAATGGCTCGGCGGCGCGTCCCGGCGTTATCAGTAAGGAGTCACGTGAATTGCCACCTGGAATTCCTATGTAAAGACTCCTGGGGTGCTTTTACGCTGAATACCGCTCGTCAGAATCAGAATCCGAGTAGTTTATTAATCCCTGGGGGCAAATTGCAGTTTTTACAATGCTGCATTAGCCGTGTTTATATATATATATATATATAAAAAGGCAAATAAAAATTTTCAAAAAGCGCAGTAAAATTCGACTAAAAATACTGAAAATACACAATAAAGTGGCAAGTGTAACCACTAATGAATATCCATCCATCCATTATCTTCCGCTTTATCCTCTACTAGGGTCGCGGGGGGGAGGTGCCCATCCAGGGGAGAACGTTTCGGGCGCTGGATAGATACACCCAGGACAGGACGCCAATCGCTGGGCACACACTTAAACACAAACGCACTCTATATGGGGCAATTTAAAGAATTCAGTTGACCTTGATCCATGTTTATTGACTGTGGGAGGAAACCGGAGAACCCGGAGGAAACTCACATGGACACGGGGAGAACATGGAAACTTCACCCAGACTGGGATTGGAACCGGGAATCCCTAGTGCTGAGAGGAGAACATGCTAAACACTAAGCCACCGTGCCACCCTACAGTATGAATATAATTTCATTTAAAAAATGTAAAAAAAATTAATATAGTGCACTGTGTGGCAGATGGTAGAATAAAATAATATTGCACATTTTAATCATTAGGGCGGCTTAGTGGTTGGCATGTTCTCCTCTCAGCACTAGGGATTCCTGGTTCGAATCCCAATCTGGGTGGAGTTTCCATGTTCTCCCCGTGTCCACGTGGGTTTCCGGTTTCCTCCCACAGTCCAAAAACATGGATCCAGGTCAATTGGTCTCCAAATTGCCCCATATAGAGTGTGTCTGTGTGAGTGAGTGTGTGCCCAGCGATAGATTGACACCCTGTCCAGGGTGTATTTGCCCAGCGGCCAAAACGTTCTCCCCTGGATGGGCATGGGGACACACTAGATAAAGCAGAAGATAATGGATGGATGGATGGAGGTTATTGCACTGGTTATACAGTTCGATAGCAACAGGTAAGGATAACCTTCTATGCCACTCTGTGTTGAATTTGAGTGGAATGAGTCTTAACTAAATGTGCTCCTGTGTCTGACCAGTGTGGGGTACAGTGGGTGGGAGGCATTGTCCATGACGGCCTTCAGTTTAGACAGCATCCTCCTCTCTGACACTGCCCTCAGCGAGTCCATCTCCACACCCACAACATCACCGACCTTCCGGATCAGTTTGTTCAGGCATCTGCCACCTTCATCCTGCTGCCCCAGCATGCAACAGCATTAAGGATAGCACTGGCCATCACAGATTCGTAAAAGATCCTGAGCACAGTCCTGCAGTTTTTAAAGGACCTCAGACGTCTCAAAAAGTACAGACGTCTTTGGCCCTTCAGTGTTTTTCGTCCAACGAGGCCTTTTAAGCAGGCTTGGAGAGAGTCTCATTAGTTCTGGCGTTGTGTGAATGTGTGCGGGTGCGAGTCCGGGTGTGCCAGGTCTGCTCGGTGGCGTCTTGGCCAGCTGCTGTTGAACAATAAGGCACTCGGGTTTATTATAGAGCCCTCAGGCCTGAGGGAGATGCTACGGCAAGGCTTCCAGCACAAGCTGGGCATTCATCAGAGAGATACAGCCTTCATGCACCTCGCCTCGAACGCCACACACAGACCCACCATTCATTACAGGCCTGCCAATCTGTGCACTCAGACACACACACACACACACACACACACACACACACACACACACACCGAGTGAAGAGACTGGTTCAGTTTGGGTAGTGAGATCATATTTGCTGCATAATAACACACTCACATACTCAGTATTATGGCCCAGAGGAGAGTGTGTGTGTGTGTGTGTGTGTGTGTGTGTGTGTGTGTGTGTGTGTGTGTGTGTGTGTGTGTGTGTGTGTGTGTTTGATACAAAATTTAAGAGCAGCACTATAAAGTAAAAAGTATGTAAGTTCATTTAAAAAAATTTGTACAAAATATAATAAAAAAAATAAATAAGCACATTAGCATGTTCTCCTCTCAACACTGGGGATTCCCAGTTTGAATCCCAATCTGGGTGGAGTTTCCATGTTCTCCCCGTGTCCACGTGGGTTTCCTTCAGGTTCTTCCAAAACATGGGTTCAAGGTAAACTGAATGTTCTAAATTGCCCCATATAGAGTGTGTGTCTGGGTAAGTGAGTGAGAGATAGGTTGGCATCCTACTCAAAATGTTCTCCCCTGGATGGGGATGGGGATCCACCCTGTGACCCTAATAGAGGAATAAGCGGAAGATGATGAATGATTAAGAAATATTAATTAAAAAATGTAAGAATAAAATATTTTTTAATATATTCGTCCATTATTTTCCACTTTATCCATTCCTAAAGTCGTGGGAGGGTTCCCCATGCCCATCCAGGGGAGAACGTTTCAGGCAGTGAGTAGATACACCCAGGACACTCACTCACTCACTCATTCACAAGCACAGGCTTCATGGGGGCAATTTAAAACATTCATTCATCTTCCGCTTTATCCTATATTAGGGTCGCGGGGGGGGGGGGGTTCCCCATGCCCATCCAGGGGAGAACGTTTCGGGCGCTGGGCAGAGACACCCAGGACAGGACGGCAATCTATCACTGGGCACACACTCACTCCCACAGACACACTCTATATGGGGCAATTTATAGAATTCAATTGACTTGATCCATGTTTTTGGACTGTGGGAGCAAGCCGGAGAACCCGGAGGAAACCCACGCAGACACAATGAGAACATGGAAACTCTATCCAGATTGAGATTTGAACCTGGATCCCCAGGGCTGAGAGGAGAACATGCTAACCACTAAGCCACCATGCCACCCATAATGCAACATCCATCCATCTATCCTTTATCTTCCGCTTTATCCTCCATTAGGGTCGCAGGGGGGTTTCCCATGCCCATTCAGGGGAGAATATTTCAAGCGCTGGGCAGATACACCCAGGACAGTGTGCCATCTATAATGCAACATTACAAAATTCAATTTAAATGTAAACGAGTGAGAAATTCTGTGCAAATAGAAAAAATAGAAATTTTACAATTGTGTCAAGACATCTTTATTTAAGTTTATTCTTCACATGCATAGTTATACACAGTGAAATGCTTAAACGACCACAAGGAGAAGTGGCGACAGCAGCCGAACACATGATACATTAGGAGAATAGGCGATAAAAAACAACCCTCTTCCAAACTATGCTTTAATAAGCACTGGATGGGGCCCGAAAAAAACACCTCTTAGCACACAAGCAAATACAAACATAAATACATGGACAAAAAAGTGTAAAGAAAAATTCATTCATTCATTATCTCCCGCTTTATCCTCTATTAGGGTCGCGGTGGGGTTCTCCATGCCCATCCAGGGGAGAAAGTCTCGGGCGCTGGGCAGATAGGCCCAGGACAGGGCGCCAATCCATCACTGGGCACACACTCACTCACTTAAACACACTCTATATGGGGCAATTTGGAGAATTAAATTGACTTCATCTATGTTTTTGGACTGTGGGAGGAAACCGGAGAACCCGGAGGAAACCCACACAGACACGGGGAGAACATGGAAACTCCACCCAGATGGCGCTGAGAGGCGAACGTGCTAACCACTAAGCCACCGTGCTGCCATGTAAAGAAAAATTGAAATATAAATTAAAACATAAGGTGCATAATGGCGGCACGGTGGCACAGTGGTTAGCACGTTCGCCTCTCAGCACCAATTCAATTGAGTTCTCCAAATTGCCCCATATAGAGTGTGTCTGTGGAGTACTCCCTCCCCTGCCCAGCGACCTTTCCTGGGTATCTACCCAGTGGTCAGAAATGTTCTCCCTTGGATGGGCATTAGGACCCCCCCCACACACACACACATAGAGGATTAAGCGGAAGATAATGGATGGATGTTTGGATGTATTGTTAATGACGCTGTGTTATAACGTTAGTGACTCCGTAGGAGGTTGGCACGTTGGCTTAGTGGTTGGCATGTTCTCCTCTCAGCGCTAGGGATTCCCGGTTCGAATCCCCATCTGGGTGGAGTTTCCATGTTCTCCCCGTGTCTGCGTGGGTTTCCTCCGGGTTCTCCGGTTTCCTCCCACAGTCCAAAAACATGGATCAAGTCAATTGAATTCTCAAAAAAATTGCCCCATATAGAGTGTGTCTGTGTGAGTGAGTGTATGCCCAGTGATGGATTGGCGCCCTGTCCTGGGTCTGTCTGCCCAGCGCCCGAGACGTTCTCCCCTGGATGGGCATGGGGAACCCCACCGCGACCCTAATAGAGGATAAAGCGGGAGATAATTAATGAATGAATGAAAGGTGCATAATGGATAGAGTGCATAGAAAAATGTATTATATATACTATTGTAGTTTATTAGTGTGTGGATGAATAAATAAATGAATGAATGTGTCCCGGTCTGTGTCCGGGTTCAGGACATGGCTTGTGAATCTCCTCCTCATTCGTGTAGGGAGGAACAAAGAGTGAGCCCTGCAGGAGAAGTAATAATGCAAAGTGTTCGTAAATTTGGTGGCTAATAGAAAACAGCTAGGGGTACAGTGAGAGGGTAAATGAAAAGGGCCAGGGGGGGTGACGAGGCAAGTTGAACCCCTGCGAGGTGGAAATGAGGTGAACCTTACTGCTCGCTCTACATGAAGCCTTACTTTCTCCTTACAGCAGAGAAATGGTAATGGCCCCTCCTGTAATAATGAAAGGAACGCCTTTGGAGGGCAAACAGAACCCCCGCGCTCTATGTGAATAATCTAAAGAACCTGGAAATTGGGCAACCGTGTGTTCGTGTGTTCTTTTGGCTCGAGGACAGAAAAGGAGGGCCGGTGGTGTTTGTTGAGGGTTCATGAAGTGATGGCTCTACTTTACTCGGTTGCCGGCGGGCGGACTGAGAGCAAACATTTGTTTAGTGTACATGACTGGCAGCACTTGTGGGTCGCTTGTTTCATTTCGGAACAGATGGAGGCCTTGTTGGGTGAGGCAAGAATCTCCACGCACTTAAAAGTCAGCTAGTTTGTGTACAAACATATTTAAACACCTGTTCTTCTGTGGTCCACAGACCAATAGACCTGTCTGAACCTATAGACCTATATGAACCTATAGGCCAATCTGAACTTATAGACCTATCTGAATTTATAGACCTATCTGAACCCATAGACCTATCTGAATTTATAGAACTATCTGAACTTATAGACCTATCTGAATTTATAGACCTATCTGAACCCCCCCCCCCCCCCCCCCCCCCCCCCCCCCCCCCCCCCCCCCCCCCCCCCCCCCCCCCCCCCCCCCCCCCCCCCCCCCCCCCCCCCCCCCCCCCCCCCCCCTCAGACTGTATATTGTTCCCTAAGAGAACGGGCAATGGACACACAGATTGGTTTATTGCATGTGACGCCCAGAACATACCCATGAATCACGTCGTCACAGTGGGATAAAAGTAAACCCATGTGGACATGGAGAGAATGTGGAAACTCCACACATATCTGGATTCTAACCTGGATCCCCTGAGATACGAACGTGCTAATCAATACATCACCATGCCGCCATTTTGTTATAACCAATTTGGATTCGAAAAATATACAGTGGTAAATGAAAACTAGGTGGCCTCTGTTGTTTATGGTCGTACAGATGGTACCACAGTTTAAATCTCTTTTTCTTTTTACGCAAGACCCTCTAAGGAACATCTTTTCTTTTTGTTTACAGAACGTGTTGGCGAAGGCGCTGTACGACAATGTGGCGGAGTCTCCAGACGAGCTTTCTTTCCGCAAAGGTGACATCATGACAGTGTTGGAACGCGACACACAGGGTCTGGACGGCTGGTGGCTTTGTTCTCTGCATGGACGGCAGGGAATCGTCCCGGGCAACCGTCTAAAGATCCTGGTGGGCATGTATGACAAACAGCAGCAGTCGCAGCAGTCTCCCAGCCCTCAGTCGTGCCCAGCTCAGAGCCACCTCAGTATGCCAGCCAGTGCCTATGGCAATCCCTTGCCTGCTGCTCAGTATACCACCATGCATCCAGCCTCCAACTCCCCTAGTCTGTACCAAGTTCCTTCTGGGCCCCAGACTCCCCAGATCCAAGCCAAAGCACCTCCTCTAACACAGAAACAAGGCACTGGCAAATATCACCCGGTCATGCAGGAAATCTACCAGGTGCCACCTTCCATGGGCACGCCAGGGCAGGAGGTCTACCAGGTGCCACCAACAGGGGGAGGTCAGGATGTCTACCAGGTTCCTCCGTCCATGAATCACAAACAAGATATCTACCAGATCCCCCCATCTATGGAAAAGAGAGGCTGGGACAACTCAAAGACTATGGGAAAGGTAAGCCAAATAACATTGTATATATATATACACACACACACACACACACACACACACACACACAACTAAATTACCTGAAACAATACAATAGCTTAGCAGTCGGGGGGTTAGGCTAGTAATCCAAGGGTTGTAGGTACAAATCGCAGGTCCACTGATGTTACCAGTGTGGTCCTTGAGTGAGAACCTTAACCCCCATTGCCCCAGTATCATTGGCTGTATCATGGCTGACCCTGTATGCTGGCCCCAATCATCAAGTTGGAGTTTTTGTAAGTCGTTTTGTATTAATGACCGAATGTAATGTGATGTAGGTGGACTTGCTTACCACTTTGTCGCCCATAAATGTAATTAAGCAGGTGTTAATCAAAGTTACATTACAATGGAAGTGATAGTAATGGTTGCCATCAGTTGCCATCATGGGTGACTTGACCCAGAGGCTTCTATTTAGATTTTTCTTTGGAAATATATATATCAGCATTACAAGGCTAGGATTAATTATTTTGGATGTACAATATTATTCTGACTTCTTGGCAGTTGACTGACAGTCCAGCTGTTTTTTGTTTAAAAAATATGGTGGGCCTTACAAAGAAGTATCAGAAAGCATTTATTCATTCATTATCTTCCACTTTATCCTCTATTAGAGTCGCAGGCGGGTTCCCCATGCCCATCCAGGGGAGAACGTTTCGCTGGGCAGATACACGCAGGACAGGGCGCCAACCTATCGCTGGGCACACACTCACTCACACAGACATGCATGCATACACACTCTATATGGGGCAATTTGGAGAACTCAATTGACTTGATCCATGTTTTTGGACTGTGGGAGGAAACCGGAGAACCCGGAGGAAACCCACGCGGACACGGGGAGAACATGGAAACTCCACCCAGATGGGGATTCCAACCGGGAATCCCTAGTGCTGAGAGGAGAACGTGCTAACTACTAAACCACAGTGCCGCCCATCAGAAAGCAGTGATTATAAATTGTTGAGCATCTGAAATCATGTGTAAAGCAACAATCATATTAGTCATCATCATAATTAAGTTTCTTACTATTATTCATTATCTTAATTCTCTGCTAGGGTCTTGGGAGTGTTCCCTATGCCCATCCAGCAGAGAACATTTCTTGGCTGATACACCCAGGACAGGACAGGGCGCCAATCTATACACTGAATCACACAGACAATTGGGGCAATTGACATTCAATTTACCTTAAGTCTATGTTTTTGAACTGTGGAAGGAAACTGGAGAACCCGTAGGAAACCCACACAGACACGATTCAAACCAGCAAGTTATCCAGCCATCCATTATTTTCTGCTTTATCCTCTACTAGGGACGCAGGGGGGTTCCCCATGCCCATCCAGGGGAGAACATTTTGGGCGCTGGGCAGATACACCCAGGACAGGGCGCCAATCTATCTCTCGGCACACACTCACTCATACAAACACACACTATATGGGGCAATTTAAAGAATTAAACTGACTTGATTGACTTGACTTGACTTGAGAACATGGAAACTCCACCCAGACTGGGATCTGAGAATCCCTAGTGCTGAGAGGAGAACATGCTAACCACTAAACCACCCTGCCGTCCATAACTAAGTTATAGTAGATCAAATTTACCACGCAGATGCCATACTGTTGTAAAGCGCAGGCCGCTTCTCAATTTCCCTCGAACATCCGATCGATCGACAAAACACAGTAAGAGCACATCCATGTATCAGTGCAGGGGGCGGACAAAGAGAGCGGATCTAAACACCATGTAAGTGATCAATAGTCGAGGCCAGGTTTGAGACCCAGCACAGAGAGGAGATCGATGGTACGCTCCTCAGGGGTCTGATGTCATCGCAGTAATTACGGTCCAGAGCAAATGTAGCTTCAACAGGATTCACCATGATGTTATCACCATGTGACGTTCACGAAACACTTCTACATCTACACTGAGGCTTTCATATGGTCCATAATGTCATAATGTCATTCATATATATATATGGGCGGCACGGTAGTTCAGTGGTAAGCATGTTCTCCTCTCAGCGCTAGGGATTCCCGGTTCGAATCCCCATCTGGGTGGAGTTTCCATGTTCTCCCCGTGTCCGCGTGGGTTTCCTCCGGGTTCTCCGGTTTCCTCCCACAGTCCAAAAACATGGATCAAGTTAATTGAATTCTCCAAATTGCCCCATATAGAGTGTCTGTGTGAGTGAGTGTGTGCCCAGCGATAGATTGGCGCCCTGTCCTGGGTCTATCTGCCCAGCGCCCCAAACGTTCTTTCCTATATGGGCATGGGGAACCCCACCGCGACCCTAATAGAGGATAAAGCGGGAGATAATGAATGAATGAATATTCATTCATTAGAGAGAACAGAACAGAAAATGAGAGAACAGAGAATGTGGTAGCTCAGTGGTCAGGGTGTTGGGTTATCAATCCGAAGGTTGGGGGTTCAAATCCCAGGTCCACTGAAGTTACCAGTGTGGGTCCTTGAGCAAGACCCTTAACCCTCATTGCTCCAGGGATGTTGTGATTAACCCTGTTCAATAGAACAGGGTTCTATTGCTGGGCACACACTCACTCACACAGACACACTCTATATGGGGCAATTTGGAGAATTCAATTGACCTTGATCCATGTTTTTGGACTGTGGGAGGAAACCGGAGAACCTGGAGGAAACTAACACGGACACGGGGAGAACATGGAAACACCCAGATTGAGATTCGAACCGGGAATCCCTAGCGCTGAGAGGAGAACATGCTAAACCACTTAGCCACCATGCAACCCCCCTTAAACTACACTTAAAAATCAAAATAAACATTTAGAGAAATTTTGGTCTTTAATAAGTTTGTGACATTTTCAAAAAACAACAATTGTAATGTAGCTGGTGTTAACCAACGTTTTACGTACAGACAGTGTTGCTTTGTCTTGTGAACTGTGTAGGCGACTGATTTACCGCCAGGGCAACTGCAACTGGTGTTACATCAAAGTGGGTTCTGAATGCCGCGTGTGGACTTATGACCCACAATGCTTTGCCACATTCCTCGCCTCACAACTGTGTCAGCTTCCTTAATTTGCTCTGTTGCTACGTTGTTTTCTGACTAATGGCTCACATTATGAGTATATACAGCCCAATATAAATAAATATACAGCCCATGTATACTGTATTAGTCATTTTAGTTAGTCATATAGCAAAGCCTGATGCTAAGCTAAGTAGCTAAACAGTTGCCAGGCAAACAGCTAGCATTACAGTTTGAACGACAAACGTCACAGAAACCAGAACTGAAGCTTAAATAAATCCAGCTTGTTGTACATGAACTGCTGTTGGATGAACTGCTTTAACTTGAGAGGACTGTGTTATTGCCTAACCTGATAACTGTAATTCACCGAGTCACTCCCCGGTCGCCTGGTTACACGTTAACCAGCACGATGGAGCAAGAGCAGCTTAGTTTGCACAATGACCTTATTAAGTAAATAAAACCATAAGCTATGGGAAACTGAATGGATTCAAATAAGAGCTCTTAAAAGTCATGACACACACACACACACACACACACACACACACACACACACACACACACATACACACACACATACACACGCATATAAATGTACATAGTTACTAGCGTCAAGTATTCACCTTGAATCCATGTTTTTGGACTGTTTTCGTACATTTAAATACACTCTTGACAGTGTTACAATAAATCACTGGGCACACATTTACACACAAACACACACACACACACACACACACACACACACACACACACACACACACACACACACACACTATATGGGGCCATTCACCTTGAAGCAGATTCACCTTGAAGCCAAGATTTTGGACTGTGGGAGTAAACCTGAGAAAACCCACACGTACATGGGAATACACTCAGGAAAGGATGACAATCCATCGCTTGTCCTACGCTTATTCACACAGACAACACACTATATATAGGGGCATTTTAGAGAAGCAGATTCACCTCGAAGCCAAGTTTTTGGACTGGGGAGAAAACCGGAGAAACCAGAGCAAATCCACACCGACATGGACACCAAGAACAGGATGCCAATCCACTGCTGGGCACACACTCATACACACACACACACACACACACACTTTAGAAGGGCAATTTAGAGCAGCTAATTCACCTTGATTCCATGATTTTTGGACTGAACCTGGAGAAAACCCACACGAACATGAAGAGAAGCACTCAGAACCTGGATCCCCAGCGCTGGGAGGCGGACGTGCTAACCACTACGCCACCTTTGCGTCCTGTAGGACATCTAAAACAGCATTTCCGCTCAAACAGCATGGTGTCGAGTGACTGATCTGATTTCACGTCTGTAAGATCTGAGGTTTATCCGTGACCGGATACACACCTGATACTCCCGATGTAAGGCATAATGGAAAGAGAGGATCAGCCTTTCTTGTGGGAGTTAATGATTTCTAATAATGGCACGAAGCGCCAGAACGTAAAACGACACCTGCTACCATAAGTGCATGAAATCAGCGAATGAGATCCACAGCAACGGGAATTTTAAATTTTGCTTTATTATGTATAAATAGACAGAACCTTGGCACGTTCTCCTCTCAGCACTAGGTATTCCCGGCTCAAATCCCAACCTGGGTGGAGTTTCCGGGTTCTCCATTTTCCTCAGTCCAAAAACATGGATCAAGTCAATTGAGTTCTCCAAATTGCCTCATATAGAGTGTGTGTGTGTGTGTGTGTGAGTGAGTGTGTGCCCAGCGATAGATTGGCGAACTGTCCTGGGTGTATCTGCCCAGCGCCTGAGACGTTCTCCCCCAGATGGTCACGGAGAAACCCCCCTCTGCAACCTTAGTAGAGGATAAATCGAAAGACGATGGATGGATGGATGGATTAATCGCGTGCGGCATCGTGGCTTAGTGGTTAGCATGTTCTCCTCTCAGCACTAGGGATTCCCGGTTCGAATCCCAATCTGGGTGGAGTTTTCATGTTCTCCCCGTGTCCGCGTGGGTTTCCTCCGGGTTCTCCGGTTTCCTCCCACAGTCCAAAAACATGGATCAAGTTAATTGAGTTCTCCAAATTGCCCCATATAGAGTGTGTCTGTGTGAGTGAGTGTGTGCCCAGCGATAGATTGGCGCCCTGTCCTGGGTCTATCAGCCCAGCGCCCAAAACATTCTCCCCTGGATGGGCATGGGGAACGCCTCATTGACCCTAGTAGAGGATAAAGCAGAAGATAATGGATGGATGGATGGTTGGATGGATGGAAAGACAGAATCTGCCTTAATACTTTGTATGTAAGGGTGCAAGTGACGAGCATCCCAAGGCTCGACTGCACATGCAAGGAGCTTTGTGATCACAATGCATGCACACTGTTATAAAGGCAACAGAGGGAGAAGGTGGTGATGACTGGGTGGGTTTGTAAGTGATCATCTCTGAGCCAGGAGGAGAACTCATTCCAGGCTGCACGTTGTGTGCTGTTGTTATTTTGAAGTGCAGATGAGAAAAAGCCAGACGAAGCCTGATTAACATTCTGCTGTGCTGCTGCAGGAACTTCAGCTCTGAAAGTAAATGTGTAATCTCTAGAGTCTTTGTGGATACTGACTACTAACCAAAACTGTGAAATAAGGAGAGGAGGGGGGGGATAAGGAAGGTGGAAGAGAGCGAGAGAGCTTATCTGTAGGGGCGGCTCTTATTGGGAGTCTGAACGCAGATTTATTCTGAGGTAGAGTAATGATTTCATAAGAGTTGAAACTACCTGGTATTAGAAGCCATGCTGTGGTAATAAACACCGGGGTAGTTGTGTTTCTGTGTGGTGTGGGTTTATCTGCCACCAACTGGATGGGTGCTCTGTCAATCTGAGTGGTTGATAATGTCTTATGAGGACTGACATATACACTGTAGAGAGAATATGGACGTATTAAATGGAACATAAGGGCGGCAAAAACATGTCCAAAAACATGGATCCAGGTCAATTGAATTCTCCAAATTGCCCCATAGAGAGTGTGTTTGTGCACTGTCCTGGGTGTATCTGCCCAGCGCCCTCCCCAGGATGTGCATGGGGAACCCCCTGCGACCCTTATAGAGGATAAAGCGAAGCGGAGGATAATGGATGGATGAATAAATGGAACATAACTAAAGACTAACATAATATCCATTTCTGTATAGCATCTGGGTGGGCGATAGATTGGCACCCTCTCCTGGGTGTATCTGCCCAGCGCCCGAAACGTTCTCCTATGGATGGGCATGAATATAGTAACTGGGCGGCTTGGTGGTCGACATGTTCGGCTCTCAGCGCTGGGGATCCAGGTTCGAATCCCAATCTGGGTGGAGTTTCCATGTTCTCATCGTGTCCATGTGGGTTCTCCGGTTTCCTCCCACAGTCCAATAACATGGATCAAGTTCAATTGCATTCTCCAAAATTGCCCCATATAGAGTGTGTCTGTGAGTGAGTTTGTGTCCAGCGATAGATTGACACCCTGTCCTGGGCCTATCTGCCCAGCGCCCGAAACGTTCTCCCCTGGATGTGCATGGGGATTAAGCGGAAGATAGGATATATATTATGAGGCAGGTGTAGTCTAAAAACATGGGTTCATGGTGAATTGGCTGCTTTAAATTGCCCCTACATATGTATGTAAAGTATGTGTGTCTGTAAATAGTGTAGTATAGTGTGTGTATGTCTGTGTGAGTGAGCCCAGCATTTGCCCAGCACCCAAAACGTTCTCTCCTGGTTCCTGGAGAACCCTCCTTGATCCTAATATAGAATTAAACGGAAGATAATGATATATAGAATACACTTTGCATGCTACACACACATGTTTTTTGATGCATTGTGGGGACGGTACATATACTCCCATTCATAACATTACCCCCACCATAACCTAACCTAACCATAACTATACCCCACAATTACCCCTCATGTGAGTTTGGGGACCCACAATGTTATATATACCTGTCAATCCACACACACCCTTATAGTTAAGACAAGACGAGCAGAACCATCCATCCATCATCTTCCGCTTTATCCTCTACTAGGGGCCCCTATGCCCATCCAGGGGAGAACATTTCGGGCGCTGGGCAGATACACCCAGTACAGGGTGCCAATCACTGGGAACTCACTCATTCACACAGACACACTCTATATGGGGCAATTTGGAGAATTTTTTTGACCTTGATCCCTGTTTTTGGACTCGGAGAACCCGGAGGAAACCCACATGGACACGCGGAGAACATGGAAACTCCACCCAGATGGGGATTCGAACCGGGAATCCCTAGTGCTGAGAGGAGGACATGCTAACCACTAAACCACCGTGCCGCCCACGAGCAGAACCGATGGACTGAATTCATCCGTCTTTATTTTTAGATTTGAATCTCGTCTGGCGGCACGGTGGCTTAGTGGTTTAGCATGTTCGCCTCTCAGCACTAGGGATTCCGGTTCGAATCCCCATCTGGGTGGAGTTTCCATGTTCTCCCCGTGTCTGTGTGGGTTTCCTCCGGGTTCTCCGGTTTCCTCCCACAGTCCAAAAACATGGATCAAGTTAATTGAGTTCTCCAAATTGCCCCATATAGAGTGTGTCTGTGTGAGTGAGTGTGTGCCCAGCGATGGATTGGCGCCCTGTCCTGGGTGTATCTGCCCAGCGCCCGAGACGTTCTCCCCTGGATGGACATGGGGAACCCCACCGCGACCCTAATAGAGGATGAAGCGGGAGATAATGGATGGATGAATGAATCTCGTCTTTATTTCACTCTGTAGCCCTCCCTCTCGGATGAGGTGTAATGAAGTGAAAGCTTCTTGCTTTAAATGGTCACTCGCTGCAGACTGAATGAAAAGCCTCATTGCACTGTTCCAGTTTGTGTGTCTGCTTTTTCCCTAAGAGCAATGTTCTCCTTATTTCGTTCCTGCCTGCTGATGGATGCGCTGATGGAGGAGCGGATGCTGCTGGCGAGTTCGTCCCTCCTCTGCTCTCTTCCTATCCTCTGAGTGTCTAATACTTATGAAACACTCTTGGCATGACTGCTGGCAGGCTGTGGAAGGAGAAATTAATAGACTGAAGGGAACAAAGAGAGCTGGCTGGGCTTTTACTTTCAAAGATTAAAGTATATCTTCAGTGTAAGGAGATCGGAACAATGGACTTTTCACTTCTTTGACTATTTTGGGTTCTAGATAGGGTTCCAGGTACGGCTAGATTCCACGGTGGCTTATTGGTTAACATTTTCGCCTCAGAAATGGGGATCCAGGTATGAATCCCAACCTGGCTGGAGTTTCCATGGTTTTGTTTTCTCCAGGTTCCCTGGTTATTTTCCCGCAGTCCCAAAATGTGCCCCTAGTTTCCATGTTCTCCCTATGTCTTTGGGGTTTCCTCGTTCAGTTTAAAAAAACATGGATTCAAGGTGAATTGGCTGGTCCAAAATTGCCCCTATATTG
The DNA here is from genome assembly GCA_019802435.1 of Corydoras maculifer. Lineage (NCBI taxonomy): Eukaryota > Metazoa > Chordata > Actinopteri > Siluriformes > Callichthyidae > Corydoras > Corydoras maculifer. The sequence goes on from JAFMOD010000357.1 coordinate 355,831, forward strand.
TTTGTGTGTATCTATATGAGTGAGTGACTGTGTCCGGCATTAAATTGGTATATATCCACTCAGCGCCCCTAACGTTCTCCCCTTGATGAGCATGAGGAACCCTCCTTGACCCTAGTATAGGATTAAATGGAAGATAATGAATGGATGGACAAATTGCCCCTATAAAGCGTGTGTGTCTGTGTGAGTGAGAGACTATGCTCAGCTATAGATTGCTGCCCAATCTTGGGTGTATCTGCCCAGAACCCCAAACATTATTACTTGGATGGGCATGGGGAACCCTCCTTGACCCTAGTATAGAATTAAGTGGAAGATCGATGGATGGTCAAATTGCCCCCATAGAGTGTCTGTGTGAGTGAAAGACTGTGCCCAGCTTTAAATTGCTATGTTTCCACCCAGCGCCCCAAATGTTGTCCCCTGGATGGGCATGTGAAACCCCACCTCGCCAGTGACTCTAGTATAGGATTAAGTGGAAGATAATGGATGGATGGACAGATTGCCCCTATAGAGTGTGTGTGTCTGTGTGAGTGAGAGACTGTGCCTAGCATTAATTTGGCACACTGTTCAGGGTGTATCCAACCAGCGCCCCTAACGTTCTCCCCTTGATGGGCATGGGGATCCAACATTGACCCTAGTAAGAATAACTGGAAGATAAAGGATGGATGGACAAATTGCCCCTATAGAGTGTGTATGTGTCTGTGTGAGTGAGAAACTGTGCCCAGCATTAATTTGGCGCGCTGTTCGGGGTGTATCCAACCAGCGCCCAAAATGTTCTACCCTGGATAGGCATGTGGAACCCCCCCTCGCCAGTGACCCTAGTATAGGATTAAGTGGAAGATAAAGGATGGATGGACAAATTGCCCCTATAGAGTGTGTATGTGTATGTGTGAGTGAGAGACTGTGCCCAGCATTAATTTGGCACGCTGTTCGGGGTGTATCCAACCAGCGCCCCAAACGTTCTACCCTGGATAGGCATATGGAACCCCCCCCCTCGCCAGTGACCCTAGTATAGGATTAAGTGGACACCCCTATTATTTTGATATCTAATGGGGAACATAATTTCTACAGCACACTTTAGAGATCAGCCGGTGCTTTAACAATAGTATAGGGCACCATCAAAGCCCATCTGTGTGCCACTCGCTTCCCCTGCTGTCATCTGCCTGAAGCCTTGACAAGTGACTGTCACCCTCAAATGAAAGCCCTTCACACTTCACACACACACTTCACCAAAGACTTCTGTCAATATGATTCTTTGTCTTACCGGATTCCCTTCACTACCTGCCGTGGATTCATTTACTGCTCTACTAGTCTGACACAGAGGAAGACAGACGGAATTAAGAGTTTCAGCCGTGGAAGCAACCAGCCATCAGACCCAAAGCTGTGGTGGTGTGGGGTGGGTGTGGGAGGAAGAGCAGGAGGAAGGCTCTGGTTTCCAATTTGGAGCCACAACCCGTGGCCTGTCATTAGCTCCCCACAGAGGCAGCGTAGTATATAGATTAAGCTGGAGGAAGGATGGGCCGGAGCTGCCCCTCAGTATAAACATGTGCTCCCGGCCTCTTTATTTGCCCCAGTGGCTCCCATCAAAGGCCTGCAATATTAGAGCTGGGCACGGGGTTCTCTTTGTACTGCGCTGAGATGAAAGACTTAAAGTGCAGTAGTGAGTAGAGGAACCGGGGGTGGCCCCATGTAACACACAGCTTAGTGTGTCTGGTTTTGGAGTGTTTGTATTCAAAGAGTTAAATCTTGAACGCTTAACCCTCTACTAGGATTATGCAGGGGTCCACCGTGCCATCCAAGGGACAACATTTCGGGTGTTGGGTCGATACACCCTGGACAGGACAGGGCGTCAGTCCATCGCTAGGCACACACTTAATATTAATAATATCAATATTAATTAATAATAGCACCCATTTCATGTTGAATCCATGTTTTTGGACCGTGGGAGGAAACTGGAGAATCTTGAGAAAACCTACATGGACACAGGGAGAACATGGTATCTCCACCCAGATTGGGATTCGAACCTGGATTCCCAGCACTGAGAGGTAGACGTGCTAACCACTACACAGGCCTTTAACTTGGTATCCAAATATGTTGTTTGTGTGTTGGGCTAGCTACCTGGACCTACATGGATACGGGAAGAACATGGTATCTCCTCCCAGATTGGGATTCGAACCTGGATTTCCAGCACTGAGAGGTGGATGTGCTAACCACTACACAGGCCTTTAACTTGGTATCCAAATATGTGGTTTGTGTGTTGGGCTATCAATCTGAAGGTTGTGGGTTCAAATCCCAGGTCTGCTGAAGTTACCAATGTGAGTCCTTGAGCAAGAACCTTAACCCTTATTGCTCCAGGGGGGTGTGTCCAACCCTGTGTTCTGACCCCAACAAAATTGGGGTACTTGTAAGTCCATCCATCCATTATCTTCCACTTTATCCTCTACTAGGCTTGCAGGGGGTTCCCCATGCTTATCCAGGGGACAAGGTTTTGGGGTAGGGGGCAGAACACTCAGGACAGGGTACCAATCTATCACTGGTCACTGTATGTTCTCCATTCACAGTAACATGGAGAACCTCATGGCCCAGCTTATTGAGTCCAGGTAGCTGCTAGCTGTATTATTTACAGTAAATTGGTTCCTGATCATTTTTCCCACAGGGTTAGGTTATGTTTATGATCATTATGATGTTCTACTGGCCTACTGAAGGATACACATATCAGTGTGTGCTTTGTGTCGTCATCATCTAATAGCACAATCAGAACTCTTCAGCTAATTCAAAACTCTGCAGCCCGACTTGTGTTCAACCCCCAAGAGAACTCATGTCACTCCATTACTCAGTTCCCTCCATTGGCTCCCTGTAGCTGCTGCATTCAGTACAAGTCACTGACTCTGGCCTACAGAACCATTTCTGGATCTTCCCTCCTACCTTCACTCCATCTCGTTCACTTCTCGTTCACTTCGCTCCAGTGATGATCGCCGCCTGGCGATTCAACCTCAGCTAATTCGCACTCCGTGGCGTTCTGCAAAATGGTGGACGTTCTTCCCAACTCTGTCCGTAAGGCAGAATCACTAAACAGTTTTAAAAAATTACCAAAGACGCATCTCTTTAACAAATACCTGTTCATTCATTCATTCATTCATTATCTCCCGCTTATCCTCTATTAGGGTCGCGGTGGGGTTCCCCATGCCCATCCAGGGGAGAACGTCTCGGGCGCTGGGCAGATAGACCCAGGACAGGGTGCCAATCCATCGCTGGGCACACACTCACTTACACAGACACACTCTATAGGGGGCAATTTTTTTTGAGAATTCAATTAACTTGTTCCATGTTTTTGGACTGTGGGAGGAAACCGGAGAACCCGGAGGAAACCCACGCAGACATGGGGAGAACATGGAAACTCCACCCAGATGGGGATTCGAACCGGGAATCCCTAGTGCTGAGAGGAGAACATGCTAACCACTAAACCACCGTGCCGCTCAAATACCTGTTGTAAAAAAAAAAAAAAAAAAAAAAAAAGCCGGGGGGGGGGGGAGGTGTGGGGCACAGCATCGAATAACAATCAGGTTTGATGAATTTACAGTATAGTTGGTTTTCTTCATGGCTTCTGACTTGTGATGTTCTCATTTGTAAGTCGCTTTGGATAAAAGCGTCTGCTAAATGACTAAATGTAAAAGTAAATGTAGCTACCTGTAATTAATAAATCTGTGTAATCGGCTTGTATGGAAGATTTTGAAAAATCTGCCAATCCTATAAACAGAATATAAAAAGCAGAAAGATAAAAGTAAACGGGTAAAAAAAGGAAAATAAACATAAAGCCTGACAGTGAGATGGATAGCGAGCCAAAAGCGAAGTGCTGCAGATAATCTGTAAGTGGCACTCAAGCCTTCAGCAGATAAATGGTTTTTTGAAACCAGTGAGAGAAGCAGCAGGAGTTATTACCTCAGAGTTAAAGAAACCTTTACCTTAACAACACAAAAAAGAAGTTCTATTTGATTTATTATTTTATTTTTATTATTATTTGTATCACGGTGGCTTAGTGTTTAGCATGGTACCCTCTGGGTGGAGTTTCCATGTTCTCCCCGTGTCCGCATGGGTTTCCTCCGGGTTCTCCGGTTTCCTCCCACAGTCCAAAAACATATATCAAGCTCAACTGAATTCTCCGAATTGCCCCATATAGAGTGTGTCTGTGTGAGTGAGTGATAGGTCAGTGCCCTGTCCTGGGTCTATCTGCCCAGCGCCCGAAACGTTCTCCGCTGGATGGGCATAGAGACTCCTCCTCCTTGCGACCATAGTAGAGGATAAAGTGGAAGGTAATGGATGATGGATTCGTATTAATGGCGTCACCGTAGCGTAGTGGTTAGCATGTTTGCCTCTCAGCGCTGGGGAACCAGGTTCGAATCCCAAGCTTGGTGAAGGTTCCATGTTCCCCGTGTCCATGCCCAAAAACATTGAATTTTTCAAATTGCCCCATATAGAGTGTGTTTGTGTGAGTGAGTGTGTGCCCAGTGATAGATTGGTGCCCTGTCCTGTGTGTATCTGCCCAGCGCCCAAAACATTCTCCCCTGGATGGGCATGGGGAACCCCCTCCATGACCCTAATATAGGATAAAGTGGAAGATGATGGATGGATGGATGCATTGATGAATGGATTATTTGTATTACGGACAGCACGGTGGTGTAGTGATTAGCATGTTTGCCTCTCAGCGCTGGGGTTCTAGGTTTGAATCCCAAGCTTCCGCCGATCCGGTGCTCACAGCAGCTGTGTGCACTAAAGCCTCTTCAAACTTGGCCTCAGCCAGTCTTCAGACTCAAATCAACCAACAGCGGCCGCATTAAACTGGCTATGCAAATGGAAAACGGAGGGAGACGCACTCCAGCAAAGTTGGCTTTAAAATGAAAACTAACCTTGAAGCTGAGAGAGAGAATCAAAGAGTGAAGTGGGCACTTTGAAAGCACAGCTGCATGGCTGCCCCAGAGAGGAAAAAAAAACGAAATAAAATAGAAGGCTTTCGTGGGAGTGTGTTTGTGTTTCAGTGTGTGGCGCTGAGGAGCCCGGTCGCAGCTGCTTTGGCACTCGGCTGACGTTCTGTCTCACAACCCAGCTGAGCACTCGGGGCAATATTAGCATTTAGAGCTGATTTTCAAATGGAAGCAGAATTCAGATCAGACACACTTAGACTGAGAGCTCAATCAGGCTGTACGGAGTATAGCTTCACATTTTAGACATTTAATAAAAAGATTTAAGAAATACCTCATTTTAATAATATCCATCCATCTATTATCTTCCGCTTTATCCTCTATTAGGGTCACGGTGGGGTTCCCCATGCCCATCCAGGGGAGAACGTTTCGGGCGCTGAGCAGATAGACCCAGGACAGGGCGCCAATCTATCGCTGGGCACACACTCACTCACACAGACACACTCTATATGGGGCAATTTTGAAAATTCAATTGACTTGATCCATGTTTTTGGACTGTGGGAGGAAACCGGAGAACCCGGAGGAAACTCCACCCTAATGGGGATTCGAACCGGGAATCCCTAACGCTGAGAGGAGAACATGCTAACCACTAATCCACCGTGCCTAGCTGGTTAATATAGGATTAAATTGAACATAATGATTAAATTAATTGAAGATAAATATTGAATCAACAAACTGAATCTGTTACTAGCATGTGAACATTTACATTTATACAGATTTACATTGATTTGTGCTTGTGCTCAACGTCTGGTGCATCTCGCATCAGTGTCCAGGAATATGGTTCTTGGTAACGCTTTACATGGCAATCTCCTGATTAGGAAGGAAGTGGATTTTTAACGACAGGTTGCACTTCCTTGCTTTGTAAGCTTGAAGCCGGCGGTCAACAAGTTCGATGTAGTTTGGCTCGATAGAAAGAAACATTTTGACAACATCTTTGAAAGCTTTCCGAACGATTTTCTTGGAGCCCACCAGCAGCTGTTCCAACACATTGTGTTTCATGATATGTCGGATTTGTAGACCAACAAAAATGCCTTCCTTCATCTTGGCATCAGTTATTCTTGGGAACATTTGTCTCAGATAACAAGAACCTTCTCCTTTCTTGTTCATGGCTTTGATGATTTTTTTCACGAGCCCAAGTTTTATGTGGAGTGGAGGCAAAAATATCTTTATTGGTTCCACAAGTGGATTATGTGTCACATTTCCACTGGAGTCAACTGCTGACGAGGCGGACAGTATTTTTCTATAGTGCAATGGGACCCTTCATCACGATGCAGCAATACTTGCAATCCAAGCATCTACTACCTTTAGCCATCCATCCACCCATCCTTTATCCTTTACTAGGGTCGCGGTGGGGTTCCCCTTGCCCATCCAGGGGAGAACGTTTCGGGCGCTGGGCAGATACACCCAGGACAGGGCGCCAATTTATTGCTGGGCACACACTCACTCACACAGACACACTCTATATGGGGCAATTTGAAGAACTCAATTGACTTGATCCATGTTTTTGGACTGTGGGAGGAAACCAGAGAACCCGGAGGAAACCCACGCGGACACGGGGAGAACATGGAAACTCCACCCAGATTGGGATTCAAACCGGGAATCCCTAGTGCTGAGATGCAAACGTGCTAACCACTAAGCCACCGTGCCACCCTACCTTTAGCCATTACTTTTAAATCTCCACAGATGTTCCAGTTGTAGTTAATGTGCTTCAACAAGAGTTCCATGTTCTCTTATGTCTTTCATGTGCACCCCATAACCAACAGATACTGATGGTTGAACATTGCCATTGTGTAATCACTGAAATAGACGATTTTTAAAAAAAATGCTACCTGATAGGAAACCTCTGATGGGATTTTCAGCTCAAGATTCATAAGGTACACCCCAAAATGTTAAAGCAAAATCTTTGTTGACCAGTGGTATCAAAGGACAGAGGCGATTGAAGTTACACCACAAGAATGCAGGAGCTACGTTACTACCACAAACGGGTGAAAGCTTTTTCGAACCTCTGTTCTAATTGCCGACCCTAACACTGATAGCACCATGCTGGCCTGAAGCTAATTAAGCAGAAGTCTACTTTCACAGCTCTAGCTGTAGACGTCATGGGTGATGGCTGATGACTGGAATTATCTTGCATTAGTCTAGCCACACTGTTAATTCTTTTGTTATTCATGACTTTGAAAACCTAATCCATCATATATATATATATATATAAATACACCCAACTCGTATATTACAAATGCAAAGGGTCCAGATGCTTATAGCCTGAGAGGCTAGCTGGGCCTGAATAATGTCACTTTAAATCTGTCAATGAACAAACAAGTGCAGAGAAAACAAGTCAATTCCTAATTTGGACTGACACATCGGGAATGAGTGGCCAACGCCTTCCAGTCTAGTTTCTCCTAGCAACCTTGAGTCCCCTACAGATTACCACATAAGATGTGATTAGCTGTGGGCATATTAGCTCAGTGGTATGGGTGTTGGGCAATCAATCTAAAGGTTGTGGGTTCAAATCCCAGGTTACCAAATCGGCTCCTTGAGCAAGACCCTTAGCCTTCATTGCACCGGGCGGGGGGGGGGGTATCATGACTGTCTCTGTAAGTCGCTTTGGAAAAAAGTGGCTGCTAAATAATCAAATGTAAAGTTAGGGCGTTGTGCTATTAATCTGAATGTTGTGGGTTCAAATCCCAGGTCTGCTGACGTTCCCAAAGTTTCTCCTTGAACAAGACCTTTAAATCCTTATTGCTCCAGGGGTGGTATATTCATGACTCTCTCTGTACTCTGTAAGTCGTTTTGGATGAAAGCATCTGCTAAATAACCAAATGTAAATGTAGGGTGTTGGGCAATGGTTCTGAAGGTCGTTAGTTCAAATCCCAGGTTTGCTGAAGTTACCAAAGTGGCTCCTTGGACGAGACCTTTAATCCCTTATTGCTCAAGAGGGGCCGTATTATGACTGACCCTGTTCTTTGTAAGTTGCTTTGAATAAAAGCGGCTTCTAAATAATCAAATGTAAAGGTAGGGAGTTGTGCTATCAATCTGAAGGTTGTGGATTCAAATCTCAGGTCTGCTGAAGTTCCCAAATTGGCTCCTTGAACCTTTAACCCCTTATTGCTCTAGGGATGGTATATAATGACTCTCTCTGTACTCTGTAAGTGGCTTTGGATAAAAGCATCTGCTAAATAACCAAATGTAAATGTAGGGTGTTGGGCAATTATTCTAAAGGTTTTGGGTTCAAATCCCAGGTTTACTAAAGTTACCAAAGTGGCTCCTTAATCCTCATTACGTCATGGTATGGTGCCGTGTGATGGTCGACCCTGTGTTCCGACCCCAACCATCAAGTCATTTGATGCTGGATGGAGTTTTCCCACACAGTCTAAGAACATGGATTTTAGCTTTCAGTTTTATGTAGTGGGCGTTTACGAAGGGCGTGGTAGCTCAGTGGTTAGGGCGTTGGACTAGCAATCTGAAGGTTGTGGGTTCAAATCCCATGCCACTGAAGTTACCAGTGTGGGTCCTTGAGCAAAACCCTTAACCCTCATTGCTCCAGGGATGTTGTGATTAACCCTGTGCTCACCTTGTAAGTCGCTTTGGATAAAAGCGTCCAATAAATGACCAAATGTAAATGTAAATGTAAATGTAGTGTGTGTATGTGTATGCCCTGTGATGGATTGGCGCCCTGTCATGGATGTACAGTATAGAGATTATGACGGAAGACATTCCCTGCCGTTTCCTTTTCACAAAGACCCAACCAAATGCAGATTGTGTGTTTTAACACAGCACACTGACATTCTTAAATCACTGAGTTAAGTTTGTAATGTAATGTTACAAATACAAATACTTTGCCTTGGTTAGTGCACACATAACCGATATGGAATTACTATGTAAATTATAATACAATCAGAGTAAAATATAATAAAAATAATATAAAGAAATCCGGTGGCTTAGTGGTTTGCACGTTCTCCTCTCAGCACTAAGGGTTCCCAGTTCGAATCCCAATCTGGGTGGAGTTGTTCTCCCCGTGTCTGTGTGGGTTTCCTCCAGGTTCTCCGGTTTCCTCCCACAATCCAAAAACATGGATCAAGTCAATTGAATTCTTCAAAATTGCCCCATATAGAGTGTGTCAGCGTGTGTGAGTGTGTGCCCAGCGATGGATTGGCGCCCTGTCCTGGGTGTATCTGCCCAGCGTCCGAAACTTTGGGAACCCCACTGCGACCCTACTAGAGGATAAAGTGGAAGATAATGGATGGATGGATGGATAAAGAAACCTGAGGAGCTAAAGAACATAGGGACTAAAGGCACAGTTCTCCTGTCTGGAACAAGCTGGATAAAGGGGGGCTGTACTCTACAATTGCCATGACGAGTTAAGGTAGTAAAGTCATTCCATTTGAACCGAACAATGGTCGAAGGCCGACCCGACCTGTCACATATACACAAAGAGACCCCCTACCTGCACCCTGTGACCTCAGACATGCACACAGAACGAGGACAGCTTGCTCCACAGATGGCCACTGTGTGAGTGTTATGAGTTAACAGAGAATTCTCATGCATGGGCCCTTGTGTGTATTGGGTCAATACAAACAAATGTGTGTGTGAGAGAGCGGGCATTCACTTCATTTGTAGAAGCATTTGTAATTGGATCTTGCTTAAGTATTAAAGATTAAATGTGAAGCCCAGCTGATTATAATGTAAGCTGTAATAGTTACTGTATGTGCAATGGTGATGGAAATATGTGAAATAATATATATATATATATATATATATATATATATATATATATATATATATATATATATATAAATTAAAGTAAAACTATAGACCATAGGTAAGCATATATACCAGGCTACGCAGATGTTTCTTGAAGGTTAAAGGTTTTTTTTAATGGTGCTCCATCTTAATATAAGATAAGATAAAATAAGATAAGATAAGATAATCCTTTATTGGTCCCAAAATGTGGGAAATTCACATTTCTCAGCAGCAGAAGTGACAGTAATTGAGAAAGTTAGAGATACCTCTAATGTATCTATTACAAGAAGTACTTTGAAACGAAAAAATGTAATAAAAATTATAATAGAGCTCAGTATATACTAAAAAATTTATTAAAATAAAAATTGATTGAACCTAATGCTCTTTTGAGAATTCAATTGACTTGATCCATGTTTTTGGACTGTGGGAGGAAACCGGAGAACCCGGAGGAAACCCACGCAGACACGGGGAGAACATGGAAACTCCACCCAGATGGGGATTCGAACCGGGAATCCCTAGTGCTGAGAGGCAAACATGCTAATCACTAAGCCACCATGCCGCCTATAATTATCATGTGTTTTATTTTTATTTTTATTTAATTTCATTATTATAGTACCTCTAATCATTATTTGTTTATGTATATATGTTTTTTGTGCGGTGGTGTAATGTTCAAAAACAATAAAAAGACAAAAACAAAAACAAAAAAAAATAATAATAATAAATAAAAAAAATTTAAAAATTGAATAGAAACTACTCAATTATGTACATGGCATATAATACAGGGGGAGACGATAAGAAAAACAGTATTGCATATATGATTACATTTACATTTGGTCATTTACAAGGTGAACACAGGTGAACACAGGGTTCATCACAACATCCCTGGAGCAATGAGGGTTAAGGGTCTTGCTTAAAGAACTTCAATGGACCTGGGATTTGAACCCACAACCTTCAGATTGATAGCCCAACACCCTAACCACTGAGGTACCACACCCCTATGATTAGAAATTAATTGAAGTGGTAATTGCAGAGAAACAACAGATTGTCTAGCAAAGAACTGTATTAAACATATAACAATAGAATGGATAATAATGGAAAATACTTTACTGAAGTAAATAAATCAGGCTTTGCTCTCAGACACTACCTGATTGTCTTAAATGCTGTGTTTCTGATTCATTCAGTGGAGTAAATGGCACTATTGTGTGGTTTCTTGTATTAAATCCAAAAACAGTTCCTCAACGGAGGACCTGCTCTTTTCAATTGTCTTTTTTCTTATCGCTTCTTTTCGCCGAATATTCCTCAGCAGCACTTACTTCTGTTAATGAATCAGTTAACAACAATCAAAGTGATCGTGATTGGAATGAAGCTTATGCATAATTACATAATGGAACCACATTAAAGATTCTCCATTTAATTCTCAGGCTGTTCAGATTTTCTGTTAGGATTTTGTAATTAAAAGACAAGTTATGTTAATAAAATCTCGAAATAAAATTAATAGATTTTATTCATTTATTCATTATCACCCGCTTTATCCTCTATTAGGGTCGCGGTGGGGTTCCCCATGCCCATCCAGGGGAGAGCGTCTCGGGCCCAGGACAGGGCGCCAATCCATCACTGGGCACACACTCATTCAAACACTCAAACACACTCTACATGGGGCAATTTTGGAGAACTCCATTAACTTGATCCATGTTTTTGGACTGTGGGAGGAAACCAGAGAACCCGGAGGAAACCCAGGCGGACACAGGGAGAACATGGAAACTCCACCCAGATGGGAATTCGAACCGGGAATCCCTAGCGCTGAGAGGCGAACGTGCTAACCACTAAGCCACCGTGCCGCCCTCATAGATTTTATTTAAATTTCAATAAAATTGATAAAATGTATCAATGGGTTATTTTTAGTTCTCATATGTGCTGTTATCATTATCTATTAGTGCTATATGTGCTTAAAATAGCATATGATTGAAAGAAATTAGCAGTTTATTATTTTGGATGCAAAACCAGGACTTCAAACATAATTCTTTAACTATGTGCAGCCATCCAACCATCATAACTTTATTAGGTATTAAACTTTTTGGAGTTTGTCTATGACCTTTCAAACCCAATTGCCATTCACGAGACCGGACAGCTGGGTTTCTTAGTTTGCAAGGTTTATAAAAGTGCTTTGCGTATAGATACTATAGATAAACATATAGATAAGTATAGAAAAAATCCTCGAACCAAGGTTCACAGTTATGCTTGGACAGAATTTGTCCTTCCCAAACAGTTTGCAGATAGTGAAAAGATGATCAAACTGATCAAATGATATATTTTGTTGTTAAGTGTATAGTTTGTCGCTCACATTTAACTCATCTGTGCAGTGAAACACACACATATACACACACTGAGTGAAGTGAGCACACAGGGTAACAATTTAGGTTAGGTGCCTTGCCCAAGGGCACTTCAGCCATGGTACTTGGTGAAATCGGGAATCGAACCGGGGTCCTTAATTACGTTATATATATATAAAAGTGTCTTGCTCAAGGACCTCTATTGGTAACTTCAGTGGACCTAGGGTTTGAACCCACAACCTTCAGATTGATAGCCCAACACACAAACCACTTAGCTACTACGCCCAACTTCGAACCACAAACCTATGACTGCCCCATTTTAAAGATTATTCTCATCCAATATATTCCTGTAATTCCGCATCATGAATGTTACTCTAAAATGGACATTAATTAAAAAATAAAACAAGAATAACACTATTATAGTGATATTTGGGTTTTAAGATGTACATGTTTTTCTGAGTGGTGGTATGCGCCACCGTATCAGCTGGGGTCTATGAGTGGGGTGGGAAGGTCATCCTGGGAGGAATGCAGTCTGTTCCCCTCTATGAGCACCACGCAAACGAAATGGCTTTTGTGATCGGGATTGTTGATCAACCATTATAGAGGTCAGATGGTCACCACTCCATTTCGTCTCCCCCTCCACTTCCAGCCCAGCATTGTAAAGTGTCTCTTAGTGACATCATCATTGTCCACCATCCCAAGAATGTTGTGACAGCTGCTCTCCACCCTCCTCTTGCACACATCCTAATTCTCATTCATTTATTAGTAGCCTTTTACTTTGATGAGTGATGGGGTGCCGGCCAGTGGACCATATGGTCCTTCGCTATACTCATTGATAATTCACATTATTGATTGGAGTTGCTTTTGGAAAGCCCTTCAGTGGCTCTCAGTGGGCTCCTCTACAGGGAATTACATTGAGGGAGAAAGTGGAGCATGTTCAAAATGGCTGGAGAGGGAATAATATGGCTTTCAATTTGCTTTAAGTGTTTGGAGAGTTGTTCTTGTGAATAGGGGTTAAGCGATTACTGGCTGCGTTAATGGTTACTGGTTACGTAAACCTTTTAATCACTCGCCTATTGCCTTTTTAGTTAAGTCTGAACTCCTGGGAATAAAACCCAAATTGCTAAAAATTAAGCTTTTTTATTAATGGCATTAATAACAAATCATTAGTCAGAAAAGGCAGCACAGTGGCTTAGTGGTTAGCATGTTCTCCTCTCAGCGCTAGGGATTCATATTCCATGTTCTCCGCGTGACAGCATGGGTTTCCTCCGGGTTCTCTGGTTTCCTCTCACAGTCCAAAAACTTGGATTAAGGTCAAGTGGATTCTACAAATTGCCCCATATAGAGTGTGTTTGTGTGAGTGAGTGTGTGCCCTGTGATAGATTGGTGCTCTGTCCTGGGAGTATCTGCCCAGCGCCTGAAACTTTCTCCACTGATTGGGCATGGGGAACCCCCCCCCCCCCCGCGACCCTAATAAAGAATAAAGAGGAAGATAATGGATGGATGGATTGTCAGAAAAGAGAGTGAGGTAAAAAATGTACCTGAAAATTGTAGGATTCAGGTTACCTTGTCCTTTAATGTTCTCTGTTCTTCGTACTATTGCTCAGATGTGGCACTTACGTTGTTCCTGAAAAAAAATTTACAAGGCAAGTAACAGATGAGGGCGGCATGCTGCTTTAGTGGTTAGCACGTTCTCCTCTAAGTGCTAGGAATTCCAGGTTCAATTCCCAATCTGGGTGGAGTTTCCATGTCTCCCTGTGTCCGCGTGGGTTTCCTCCGGGTTCATTGGTTTCCTCCCACAGTCCAAAAACATGGATCAAGGTCAATTGAATTCTCCAAATTGCCCCATATAGAGTGTGTCTGTGTAAGTGAGTGTGTACCGAGCAATAGATTGGCGCCCTGTCCTGGGTGTATCTGCTCAGCGCCCAAAACATTCTCCCCAGGCTGGGCAGGAGGAAGCCCCCCCCCACACACACAACCCTAGTACAGGATAAATCTGAAGATAAAGGATGGATGGATGTAACTGATAAGTGGTGTGAGTGGATTAGCAGGGACACCATGTCAAATGTATTTAATAGATAATACAGATATCGACCTGCTGACAGCAGAAGCGTCAGTGTTACTTTGCACCCCGTAGGCGTGATGATCAAACTTCTATTTATAATTTACACTGTCAATTTTTCAATACGCATTTTTATCAGCAGAAATTTATGGTGAACAGCATTTATAAAACCCCTATTGCTTTAATATTAGTTTATGAGGCATGTATCCGCCTTCGGTTTCCTAGGAAACTTGATCTGACTTTGATCTTTATGTGTCCGTTTAGTCAAGCCAATGTTTATGAGGGCAGCACGACGTTGCCTCTGAATACCAATCTGGGTGGAGTTCTATGTTCTCCCCGTGTCCATGTGGGTTTATTTCGGGTTCTCCAGTTTTTCCTCCCACAGACCAAAAACATTTATGTATATTGAATGCTCTAAATTGTCCCTATAAAGTGTGTGTGTCTCTGAGACGTTCTACCCTGGATATACAAGAGAAACCGCCACACGTTTCTAGTCCCTCATAAGTGGGTCAGGCCCTCTTAAGGGGAAAATAATGATATGAAATATTTTCAAGACTTGATTGGCATTCCAGTTTCTTCTAACGTAAACCCTAAAAACATGTACAGTGTTTGTCAAAAATATATTTATATGCTGTAAAATTTCTCCTAAAATAAGGAAGGGTGATCACATCCTTTGAGTAATTTGGGATTTTCTTTCCTACTAATTGCTATTATTCATTCATTCATTCATTATCTCCCGCTTTATCCTCTATTAGGGTTGTGGTGGGGTTCCCCATGCCCATCCAGGGGAGAACGTCTCGGGCGCTGGGTAAAAAAGACCCAGGACAGGGCGCCAATCCATCGCTGGTCACACATTCACTCACACAGACACACTCTATATGGGGCAATTTTTGAGAATTCAGTCGACTTGATCCATGTTTTTGGACTATGGGAGGAAACCGGAGAACCCTGAGGAAACCCACGCAGACATGGGGAGAACATGGAAACTCCACCCAGATGGGGATTCGAACCGAGAATCCCTAGTGCTGAGAGGAGAACATGCTAAACCACTAAACCACTGTGCCGCCTAATTGCTATTATTTTTATTTAATTTCCATCCATCCATTATCTTCCACTTTATCCTCTACTAGGGTCGTGGGTGGGGTTCCCCATGCCCATCCAGGGAAGAAAGTTTCCGGCGCTGGGCAGATAGACCCAGGACAGGGCGCCAATCTATCGCTGGAGACACACTCACTCACACAAACACACTATATATGGGGCAATTTGGAGAAATTAATTGACCTTGATCCATGTTTTTGGACTGTGGGAAAAAATCGGAGAACCCGGAGGAAACCCACACGGACACGGGGAGAACATGGTAACTCCACCCAGATTGAAAGTACCATGGCTGAAGTGCCCTTGGGCAAGGCACCTAAGCCCAATTGCTTCCCGGGAGCCGTATTCAAGGTTGCCCACAGGTCCGGGCACTTCCAGTGTGTGTATATGTGTGTGTTTCACTGCATGGATGGGTTAAATGTAGAGGACAAATTCCTCTGTGTGTCTTCACAGTAAGCAAATAAATCACTTTAAACACTTTAAACTTGAAATGTTAGTGAGCTGGCGGCATGGTGGCTTAGTGGTTAGCACGTTCGCCTCTCGGCTCTAGGGATTCCCAGTTCGAATCCCCATCTGGGTGGAGTTTCCATGTTCTCCCCGTGTCTGCGTGGGTTTCCTCTGGGTTCTCCGGTTTCCTCCCACAGTCCAAAACCATGGATCAAGTCAATAGAATTCTTTATTCTTTAATAGAGTCAATAGAAATTGCCCCATATAAAGTGTGTCTGTCTGTGTGAGTAAGTGTGTCCAGCGATGGATTGGCGCCCTGTCCTGGGTCTATCTGCCCAGTGCCCAAGATGTTCTCCCCTGGATGGGCATGGGGAACCCCACCACGACCCTAATAGAGGATAAAGTGGGAGATAAGGAATGAATGAATGAATGAATGTTAGTGAGCTGGACAGCTGTAGCAGCTTAATTCTCCCAACAATTCTCTATTTTTACTGCTTTAAAAAGAAAAGAAGCTGCCATGTGATGAAATCAGTCATGTCCTGTAGTTATACAGTGGGTAAAAAAAGATAATAATTGACTTGAACACATAAAACCCGCAGTGCCATTGAATTATTGAAATCACAGAAGCACAGTTGTGGGTTAGAACCTGTTCTGGTTTTCTTGCCTCCCACCGAACAGCTGTGGCTTGTCATTCTTTAATGTTGCCTTCCACTGAAAAGCAGCAATATGTGCTAAAGCACACGGCAGGTTCTCTCCGACCGAGAACATTAACCATCTACGAAACCTAAATGTAATGTCTTTTATGACCCTGTGCGCACATCTCGACCCGACTTTACACGTCTCTGCCGTTGCAGAGGCATTATGGACAGGCATAGTGGCGGGATGTGCTGGGAATGTTGAATG
This sequence comes from Corydoras maculifer, assembly GCA_019802435.1. Lineage (NCBI taxonomy): Eukaryota > Metazoa > Chordata > Actinopteri > Siluriformes > Callichthyidae > Corydoras > Corydoras maculifer. The sequence goes on from JAFMOD010000357.1 coordinate 372,378, forward strand.
AAGTGCACCAATCCAGGGCACCAATCCATCCCTGGGCACACTCACTCACATACACACACTCTATATGGGGCAATTTGGAGAATTCAATTGACTTGATCCATGTTTTTGGACTATGGGAGGAAACCGGTGAACCCGGAGGAAACCCACACAGACACGGGGAGAACATGGAAACTCCCCCCAGATTGGGATTCGAACCGGGAATCCCTAGTGCTGAGAGGAGAACATGCCAACCACCACGTCACCATATTAGAGACTGTATTCATTTATATAATTTTATATCTGTCTGGGTGGCACAGTGGCTTAGTGGTTGGCATGTTCTCCTCTCAGCGCTAGGGATTCCCGGTTCGAATCCCCGTCTGGGTGGAGTTTCCATGTTCTCCCCGTGTCTGCGTGGGTTTCCTCCGGGTTCTCCGGTTTCCTCCCACAGTCTAAAAACATGGATCAAGTCAATTGAATTCTCCAAATTGCCCCATATAGAGTGTGTTTGTGTGAGTGAGTGTGTGCCCAGCGATAGATTGCCCCCTGTCCTGGGTGTATTTGCCCAGTGCCCGAAATGTTCTCTCCTGGATGGGCATGGGGACCCCCCCCCCCCACCGTGACCCTAATATAGGATAAAGCGGAAGATAATGGGTGGCTGGATATCTGTCTGTTGCTTCCTATGAGTCTATGAGTCTTCAGTGTGATCTCAAAATGTGTGTTTGCAGATACTAAACGCGTCTCTCTCATTCATGGATGAAGTGTGTTTTTCAGCATCGTGTAGTTTATGGTTTAATAATCGGTCAGGTTACGAAATTCAGTTCCCCTTGCGTCCTCTGTGCGAATGCTTAGAAGATTTTGTGTTGTGAAAGCAGGATTATGAGCTCGCACTGTAGTCAAAATACGGGAGTGTGTTTTTGTTTCTCAGGCCTGGGAAGTTGACACAGTCTTTAAACCAAAGAACAGAGGGAAAACAGGCACACAATGGACCAACCCCTGTTCCCACGGTGACCTCAAACACGCCCCATGTTTGTGGTGGAAATGAAGGGGGTTAACATAGCGTAAAATTCACTGGAGCAGAATTTCGAAGGGACCAGGAATTATTAACAGCAGTGCTTTCTGGAGAGCAAGTGACCTAGTACTGAAGAAGACTAAACATTTAACTGTGGATGTGGACGTTTGCACAGTTTGTCTGGCATTATTAAGCTGGCAGTCCTGCAGGACACCCTCAATGGACTTCTATAGTTTCCGATTGTTAAAAACGGGTCACCTGATCGTCACACAATCTGTACATGGCTGGCCAACACTGTTGAAGCTGCCCGGCCGCTCAAGGAGGATGAGTCCACCACTGGGTCTTGGTCCTCCCAAGGTTCCATCCATCTATTATCTTCTGCTTTATCCTCTACTAGGGTCACAGGGGAGGGGGGTTCCCCATGCCCATCCGGGGGAGAACAGTTCGGGCGGTGGGCAGATACACCCAGGACAGGGTGTCAATCTATCGCTGGAGACACACTCACTCAAACACACCATGTTCTCCCAATGTCCATGTGGGTTTCCTCTGGGGTCTCCGGTTTCCTCCAACAGTTCAAATAACATGGATTCAAGACAAACTAAATGCTCTAAATTGCCCCCTATAAAGTGTGTCTGTGTGAGTGAGTGTGTGCCCAGTGATGGATTGGTGCCCTGTCCTGGGTGTATCTGCCCAGCGCTCAAAAAATTCTCCCCTGGATGAGCATAAGGAACCCCCTCCCTTCTTTGTGACCCTAATAGAGAATTAAGCGGAAGATAATGAATGAATGAGGTTCTGATGGGGCAGCACAGTGGCTTAGTGGTTTGCACGTTCTCCTATCAGTTACCTCCCCAGTCCAAAAACACACTATATGGGGCAATTTGGAGAATTCAGTTAACCTTGAGCCATGTTTTTGGACTGGGGAGGAAACCAGAGAACCCAGAGGAAACCCACGCGGACACTGGGAGAACATGGAAACTCCACCCAGATGGGGATTCGAACCGGGAATCTCTAGTGCTGAGAGGAGAACATGCTTACCACTAAGCCACCCTCCCAAGGTTCCTTCCTTAAAATAACAAGACAACAGCGAGTTTTTTTCTTGCCACTGTCACTTGGAGGGGGGGGTCAGGCTGTTATAGCCACTGTTGCTGCTTTGTGGCTATGTACTATTGTAAAAAGCGCTATATAATAAATAACTTATTTTTTATCTCTGTCTCAGGTGGTGGTTCCAACGCGGGTTGGCCAAATGTATGTGTATGACACCGGGAAGAATGAGCAGGATGAGTACGATGTCCCCCGACACCTTCCTCCCTCCCAAGACATCTACGATGTGCCACCTGTCCGCGGTCAATACAACCAGCAGGTAAAGGGTTAACCACATTAATCATTCATTACTTATCCACACTGTTCTAAAAGGATTCAAATCTAAAAGGAGGCATAGTGTTTAGCATGTTCTCCTCTCAGCACTAGTGATTCCCGGTTCGAATCCTATCTGGGTGGAGTTTCCATGTTCTCCTCGTGTCTGCGTGGGTTTCCTCCGGGTTCTCTGGTTTCCTCCCACAGTGCAAAAATATGGATCAAGTCAATTGAATTCTCAAAATTGCCCCATATAGAGTGTGTGTGTGTGTGAGTGAGTGTGTGCCCAGCGATGGATTGGCGCCCTGTCCTGGGTTTATCTGCCCAGCGCCCGAGATGTTCTCCCCTGGATGGGCATGGGGAACCCCACCGCAACCCTAATAGAGGATAAAGCGGGAGATAATGAATGAATGAGTCCAAAAACATGAATTCAAGGTGATTTGAATGCTCTAAATGCCCAATATAGTGTGCGTATTTGGACTGGGGAGGAAACTGAGAGGAGAACGTGCAAACCACTAAGCCACTGTGCTGCCCCATTAGAACCTAATTAATTTATTATCTTCCGCTCAATTCTCAGGATCGCGTAGAAGGGAGGGGTTCCTTATGCCCATCCAGGGGAGAACATTTTGGGCATCAATCTATTGCTTGGCACACACTCACTTATAAAGACACACTTTATATGGGGCAATTTAGAGCAATAAGTTTGTCTTGAATCCATGTTTTTTGGACTGTGGGAGAAAACCAGAGAACCCGGAGGAAACCCAGAGGGACACGGGGAGAACATGAAAACTCCACCCATATGGGATTCGAACCTGGATCCCCAGCACTGAAAGGAGAACATGCAAACCACTAAGCCACAGTGCTCCCATTAGAACCTCATTAATTCATTATCTTCCGCTTAATATTCTATTAGGGTCACAGAGAAGGGAGGGGTTCCTTATGCCCATTCAGTGGGATGGCCAGACACACCCAGGACAGGGCACCAATCCATCGCTTGGCACTATCACTCACACATACGCTATGGGGGCAATTTGGAGCAATCAGTTTGTCTTGAATCCATGTTTTTTGGACTGTGGGAGGAAACCGGAGAACCTGGAGGAAACCCAGGGGGACACACGGGGAGAACATGAAAACTCCACCCAGATTGGGATTCGAACCTGGATCCCCAGCACTGAAAGGAGAACGGGCAAACCACTAAGCCACAGTGCTCCCATTAGAACCTCATTCCTTCATTATTTTCCGCTTAATTCTCAGGGTTACGGAAAAGGGAGGGGTTTCTTATGCCCCTCCAGGGGAGAACGTTTTGGGGGGTTAGCAGGAATACCCAGGACAGGGCACCAATCCATCACTGGGCTCACACTCACACACAGAACCCCACACACACTAAATGGGGCAATTTACAGCATTAAGTTTGTCTTGAATCTATGTTTTTGGACTGTGGGAGGAAACCCACGGGGACATGGGGAGAACATGGAAAGTCCACCCAGATTGGGATTCGAATCTGGATCCCCAGCGTTGAGAGGAGAACATGCTAAACACCACACTATCGCACCCATATCAGAGTCTGTATTTATTTATTAATATCTGTCAGTTGCTTCCTCTGCTATGAGTCTTCAGTGTGATAAGCATCTGAAAATGTGTGTTTGCAGATACTAAATGGCTCTTTGCATTCGTTATCGGAGCCGTTCTCTCAGACGTCTCTCGTTCGTGGCTGAAGTCTTTTTTTTCTTTCTCATTAATGTTTAATGTGTCATGACGATTCCATCTGAACTGTCTCGCAACGGCTTCTGCCTTCAGTCTCGCTCCCGTCTGGGTTCGATTTCCTACGCAGTTTATCTTGTAGAGCTGTCTGTCGATTCGTGCGTCGTGCATCTATTTTGGAAGAAGGGTCGCACTTCACTCACAGGGGAAGCTGATGTTTCAGCTGCAGGCGTTTAGAAAAGACGGGCAACTTCGCAGGCTGTCTGCCTCCTCGCGGGGGGGCATCTGTGAGCTGAACCTGAAACAACACAAAGCGCTTCAGTGCTGTGGATTTCAACACTCATACCTAGAACAGTCTCTTCAACACATAGAACAGGATTGTTTTGGATTTGTGGAATATTGGAGCCAAATTATATCATACCAGGAGGTGATTTGTTATTTTTAAAAGATGAATCGATGGTCACTGCCGCTCTTCTGTAGTGTATTACTATGGTAATGGGGCGTCTCTTTCGAACGCCTCATATTGCCTATTGCACCTAATTTGAACCCCCAATGAAGTATTAAAATTATAATAATATATTGAGGCGGCACGGTGGCTTAGTGGTTAGCACATTCGCCTCTCAGCGCTAGGGATTCCCGGTTCGAATCCCCATCTGGGTGGAGTTTCCATGTTCTCCCCGTGTCTGCGTGGGTTTCCTCCGGGTTCTCCGGTTTCCTCCCACAGTCCAAAAACATGGATCAAGTTAATTGAATTCTCAAAATTGCCCAATTTAGAGTGTGTATGTGTGAGTGAGTGTGTGCCCAGCGATGGATTGGCGCCCCCCCCCCCCCCCCCCCCCCCCCCCCCCCCCCCCCCCCCCCCCCCCCCCCCCCCCCCCCCCCCCCCCCCCCCCCCCCCCCCCCCCCCCCCCCCCCCCCATTGTGGCAGGAGTGTACTAACACCGGGGGGGGGGGGGATGCGGCACTGAAGGCGTTGTATGTTAATAATACAATAGGGTGAGAGAGGGCGTGCGTGATTGTGAATTTATGTAAAGTGAAGATTTTATAATAATACTAATACTAATAATAATGATAATACATTTTATTTACATTTTGTCATTTAGTTGACGCTTTTATCCATCCAGTTATGAAGAAAACCAGCTACACTGTAGAATTTAATTTATATACTGTAGGGCGGCACGGTGGCTTGTTTAGCATGTTCTCCTCTCAGCACTAAGGATTCCCGGTTCGAATCCCCATCTGGGTGGCGTTTCAATGTTCTCTCCGTGTCCATGTGGGTTTCCTCCGGGTTCTCTGGATTCCTCCCACAGTCCAAATACATAGATCAAGATCAATTAAATACTCTAAATTGCCCCATATAGAGTGTGTCTGTGTTTATTACTAAATTAGTAATAAACTGGTCTGGTCCGGTTTTAAATTGAACATCTATTGCTGAGTAACAGGATACTGTCTTAGTGCTTATATATATATATATATATATATATATATATATATATATATATATATATATATATATATATATATACTACTATACTTTGTAGTTAGTTAGTATTAGTTAGTAATTAGTATTTATTTCACTTTTTGTAAGCCTTTGCAGCCTAAAGTTTCCTTTTCATAACTCTTTTATTCGTTTATCCATTATCTTCCACTTAATCCTCTACTAGGGTCACGGGGGGGTGGGGTTCTCCATGCCCATCCAGGGTAGAACATGGGCATATACACGTATTAACAGGGTGCTAATCCATTGGTGTGCACACACAAACACACACCATATGGGGCAATTTACAGCATTCAACTTACTTTGAATCCACGCTTTTCGGACTGTGGGCGGAAACCGGAGAACCCGGAGGAAACCCACACTGACACGGGGAAAACATGGAAACCACCCAGATGGGGATTCGAACCTGGATTCCCAGCGCTGACAGGAGAACATGCAAACCACTAAGCCACCATGCGAAATCAATCCGGTGAAAATAGTCAAAACAAAAAGGTGCCTTTATGTGTTTATACTCATCATATCTCTGATGTTATAGGTTTATGATACTCCTCCCATGGCAATGAAAGGTCCGACCAGCAAAGACGTGCAGGAAATCTACGATACCCCTCCAGGTTCGGACAAGAATCAGCTGCTGTCGCAACAAACGGTAAGATCTACGAAATGCCCCATTAAAGGCTGCTGCATGTTCTCTGGTACAGCTAATATCCTAAAGCTGGAGAGCGTCTTGGACTCACTGGAGACTGTGGAATTCATTTGGAGTGATGTGTTGGTTGGATCATGATGAAACCTGATACTGGGGTTGTGGGTTATTGTCTTAAAAGGCAACAGTGCGTCCTTTTAGATGTTACACCCAGTGGAGCACTGTGGAGAACATTGGCTGTGACCCAGGTCAGGCTTTTGGTTTAGCCCATGACAGTTGCCCCTAAGCAGGTCCCACTTCAAGGGCTTTGTAACTTTAGTGGGTCGGTGTAATGAGCTACGGGGGCAAACCAGCCTTTCATCTGCAGCTTGGATTCAGAATTCAAAGAAGTTCGGATTACACATGCCGTATTGTTCTGTCTTTCAGGTGTATGACTTCCCCCCGTCGGTCAGTAAAGACGTCCCCGACGGTCTCATCAAGGAGGACACGTATGATATCCCACCTCATTTTGCCAAAATAAAGAGTCCAAATGCCACTGCGCCACACCCTGAACATCCACCGCTTGAAGATGTGTATGATGTTCCACCTCCTGCTTCAGCTGGCACACGGCAGGTGGAGGCCCAAGAAATCTACGACATTCCCAGCAGCCAACACCAAGGGGACGTCTACGACTTCCCGCGTGAGCGTGCGCCAATCGCAGAGGAATCGGGCGATTACGTCTATGACGTGCCTCCGCAAGTTGTCCGGGATGCGGCCGGGGCCACCACGGAGGAACTGACGGTCAGTTTTAAGCGTCTCTCGGCCTCCAGTACGGGCAGCACACGCAGCAACCTATCGACGTCCTCCCTGGATACGGTGCCGGTCCGCGACAGCACGGTGCCTGGCCGCCTGCTTCCCCTGGACCTCGACCAGGCCATGGAGCGCCTGTCACGTCTACATCAAGCGGTCGAGACCTCGGCCGCCAAGCTCATGTCTTTCATTAGCGGCGACTGGCGCAGTCCGGTGCAGATGGAAGCCAACCTCCCATCCATTCACCGCACATCGGAGCAGCTGAAAACGGCAGTCAGGGACCTGCTGGAATTCGCTCGCGGCGCCGTGGCCAATGCCGCCCAGGCCACCGACCGCACGTTGCAAGCCAAGCTCAGCAAGCAGGTCCACAAGATGGACGAGGCCTTCCAGGGTCTGCTGAAGCACAGTCAGGCGCTGGACGCCATTGGCTGGGCACCCGCTGCTCTCCCGGGGCCTGCTAGCAACAGCGGGGGTGACGACCTGGACCGACTCGTCATGTCGGCTCGCGCCATTCCTGACGACACCAAGCAGCTCGCGTCCTTTCTGCACGGCAACGCAACGCTGCTCTTTAGACGGACAAACAGACAGCAGCACGCCTCGGACCCGATGGGGGGGCTGAGCGGTAGTAACCTCAACATTACAGCCCATCCGTCAGGTACACCCGACCGGGCCAACATACAGTCCCGCCCCCTGCCGTCACCACCCAAATTTACTGCCGAGGAGGAGACTCCCGAACGACCTTATGAAACCACCGAGGAGGGCTGGATGGAGGACTACGACTATGTACACTTACAGGTACAGCTACAGAACTAGTGTGACATAAGTCCAGTACCAGTCAAAATTTGGACACACCCCCTTTTTTGCTCTTCTTGTTGTCCATGTTCTCAGTTCCACTTCTTGTAAAGATGGACTTTGTAGTTCTACACTTCTAGACTGTAGTCCATCTGTGTGTGTTCTACAGTACATACTGTGTACGTCCCCTTTACTCTGTTCTAATGATCAGAACCCCAATAGTATCACCACAGAGCAGGGGTTATTGGGTTGGTGCATTATTCCTATCCCAGCAGTGTCACTGAGGTGGAGAAATGAAACTCCAGCAGCACTGCTGCACTAACACCCCCTCACCACATCAGTGTCACTGCAGAACTGACAATAAACAATCCACCACCCAAATGATACCTGTTCTGTGGTGCTCCTGACCAACAGAGAACAGAGAACCAACAGGGGACTAACAACAACAAAGAACACAGATGTAAAACTACAAACTCCATCTATATGGTAAGTGGAGGAAATAAATAATGGAACGAGAAGGGGGCGTGTCCAAACTTTTGACCGGTACTGTATATGACTACTGTCCTTATTATAACACGTTTTTTACATAAGTTAGCAGTTTTAGGACATTTTACTATTATTATGTGAATAAATGAAGGTTTATAAAGACCTGGCTTGACAAGTTCAGTGTGGAAGAACTTCACTGGCCCGCACATTAACCCCCACTTCACACTTTCGGGGTAATTAACTGCATCACTTGAGTGCGATGACATGACCATGGGCATTTTCACAAGTGACATGCATCAGGATCCTGAATACTTTAATTAAGGGCTTTTATAATTACTAGCCGAGAAACTTTAATTAATATTTATCGATTTATGAACAGACTCTAATTTAGCCTTATATACACAGAATAAACAATAATTTCCTGCCACCGTCCAAAAACATCGATTCAAGGTGAATTGGCTGCTCTAAATTGCCCCATATAGTGTGTGTCTGTGTGAGTGAGTCTGTATGTGTGTGTCCAGTGATATATTGGTGCTTTGTCCTGGGTGTATCTGCTTACAGCCCAAAGTTTTGTCCCCTGGATGGGCATGATGGAACCCCCCCCCCCCTCAACACTAGTAGAGGATTATCTGATGTTTGGCTTTCTTTGTCTTTAAGCATTAAATGTCCAAGTGATTCAAGAGATTTTATTATGTTTTAAATGGTTAATTAAAATGAACGTATTATTCTATGTGGGCGGCACAGTGGCATTGGGCTTAGCATGTTCTCCTCTCAGTGCTGGGTATTGAGTCCAGGTTCGAATCCCAATCCGGGTGGAGTTTCCTCTGGGTTCTCCGGTTGGTATACTTCCACAGTCCAAAAATATGGGTTTAAGGTCAATTGCCCCATAAAGAGTCTGTAGAGAGTAGAGAACGCTCCATATTGTCCTATATAGAGTGTGTTTGTGTGTATGAGTGTGTGCCCAGCGATGGTTTGGCGCCCTGTCCTGGGTGTATCTGTGTAATGTTCTCCTCTGGAAGGGGTGAAACCACCCCATCCCCACCCCCTAGCAAAGGATTAAGGGGAAGATAATGAATTATTCATATATTCATTATCTCCCGCTTATCCTCTATTAGGGTCGTGGGGGGTTTCCCATGCCCATCCAGGGGAGAACGTCTCGGGCGCTGGGCAGATAGACCCAGGACAGGGTGCCAATCCATCGCTGGGCACACACTCACTCACACAGACACACTCTAAATGGGGCAATTTTGAGAATTCAATTAACTTGTTTTTGCCATGTTTTTGGACTGTGGGAGGAAACCGGAGAACCCGGAGGAAACCCACGCAGACACGGGGAGAACATAGAAACTCCACCCAGATGGGGATTCGAACCGGGAATCCCTAGTGCTGAGAGGAGAACATGCTAACCACTAAGCCACCCGATAATGAATTAATGAATGAATTATTGAACGCATTGAACCCAGTTTAAACCAATTGATTTCCATGACACTTCTCAGTCTCAGTCATTTCTTTGTGACCTTGTATTTTATAAAGAATTTAAAACAGGAGCGGCGGCACGGTGGCTTAGTGGTTGGCATGTTCTCCTCCCAGCACTAGGGATTCCCGGTTCGAATCCCAATCTGGGTGGAGTTTCCATGTTCTCCCCGTGTCCGCGTGGGTTTCCTCTGGGTTCTCCGGTTTCCTCCCACAGTCCAAAAACATGGATGAAGGTCAATGGAAGTCTCCAAATTGCCCCATATAGTGTGTGTCTGTGTGAATAAGTGAATGCCCAGCGATAGATTGGCGCCCTGTCCTGGGTGTATATACCCAGCGCCTTAAACATTCTCCCCTGGATGGGCATGGTTGACCCCCTGCAACCAGAGTAAGATGATGGATGGATGGATGGAAAACAGGAGAAATTAATATTAAAATCTTTAATATTCGACAGCTTTTCTCGCCTGCGTTAAAGCTGCAAACCCAGGATGCAGGTGGCTTTCTAACGGCCGCCTTGCTGTCAGAATGAGCAATGGGCTTCATGCCTCCTTCATGTGGGCAGCTTTTAAAGCTCCAGTGTAGTGATTTAGGTGTCATCATCAATCACCACTAAATGCGAGCTGGCCTGTTTTCTCCTCACAACCCTTATATAGCTGTTATTTCAGATGCAGTCGCTCTGGACTGCGCAGACATACAAGCAGGCCAGGAACCTGTCATTGGATGTGTGGAAATTTGTTAACCCATCGAGTGATGAACAGTGGTTGATTAGACTTCAACAGAAAAATGGAAATCGGTGTTCTACCGCCACCTTGTGGCCATCTTGGTCATGTCATCTGTTCATAGCTGTTGCTTTGATTCTTGGATACTTTGCAGTATATGTGTATTGGCGGGATTTATAAGATTAAATGATGCAGTGTGATCCCGAAAGGCTTTTAAATTGTAAAAATAAAATGCAAAACTTTGTGAACGGTGTGTTTTAGGGTAAAGAGGAATTTGAGAAGAACCAGAGACAACTGCTAGAGAAAGGCCGTCACAATAAGACACAGCTGGAACAACAGCATGTGAGTTGCTTACTGACATCACCAAATATTTTAACGAAGAATGTAGATTCATTCATTCATTATCTCCCGCTTATCCTCTATTAGGGTCGCGGTGGGGTTCCCCATGCCCATCCAGGGGAGAACATCTCGATAGACCCAGGACAGGGCGCCAATCCATCGCTGGGCACACACTCACACAGACACACTCTAAACGGGGCAATTTTGAGAATTCAATTGACTTGATCCATGTTTTTTGGACTGTGGGAGGAAACCGGAGAACCAGGAGGAAACCCACGCAGACACGGGGAGAACATGGAAACTCCACCCAGATGGGGATTCGAACCGGGAATCCCTAGTGCTGAGAGGCGAACGTGCTAACCACTAAGCCACCGTGCCGCCCAAGAATGTAGATTTATATAATAAATATATATATATATATATATAGAGAGAGAGAGAGAGAGAGAGAGAGAGACAGACAGATAGATAGATAGATAGATGGTTAATAATTTATATATCAATTATTTTTATGTCTATTCTTGCAATAGTTTATTTATTGGCTTAATGTTTAGCATGTTCTCCTCTCAGCGCTAGGGATTTCAGGTTCGAATCCCCATCTGGGTGGAGTTTCCATGTTCTCCCCGTGTCTGCGTGGGTTTCCTCCGGGTTCTCCGGTTTCCTCCCACAGTCCAAAAACATGGATCAAGGTCAATTGAATTCTCCAAATTGCCCCATATAGAGTGTGTCTGTGTGAGTGTGTGTGTGCCCAGTGATAGTTTGGCGCCCTGTCCTCAGTGTATCTGTTCAGGTCCTCTATCGTTCTCCCCTGGATGGGCATGGGGAACACACACACTCACACAGACACACTCACACACGCTCTATATGGGGCAATTTGGAGAATTCAATTGACCTGATCCATGTTTTTGGACTGTGGGAGGAAACCCACGCAGACACGGGGAGAACATGGAAACTCCACCCAGATTAGGATTTGAACCGGGAATCCCTAGTGCTGAGAGGAGAACATACTAAGCCACCGTGCCACCCAGTAGAGAATAAAGCGGAAGATAATGGATGACGGCGGCACGGTGGCTTAGTGGTTAGCACATTCGCCTCTCAGCACTAGGGATTCCCGGTTCGAATCCCCATCTGGGTGGAGTTTCCATGTTCTCCCCGTGTCTGCGTGGGTTTCCTCTGGGTTCTCCGGTTTCCTCCCACAGTCCAAAAACATGGATCAAGTTAATTGAATTCTCAAAATTGCCCCGTTTATAGTGTGACTGTGTGAGTGAGTGTGTGCCCAGCGATGGATTGGCGCCCTGTCCTGGGTGTATCTGCCCAGCGCCCGAGACGTTCTCCCCTGGATGGGCATGGGGAACCCCACCGCGAACCTAATAGAGGAGAAGCGGAAGATAATGAATGAATGAATGAATGAATGGATAATGGATGACTGGATATTCCTTCAATGAAACCTGATTTCTTTATTTTCTCCTTGTGCCCAAGCAGCTCAAGCAATTTGAAAGACTAGAACAAGAAGTCAGTCGGCCAATTAACAACGACCTCTCAGGCTGGACCCCGCCTCCGCAATACCCTCCACCATCTCGCAGCAAGCTGTGCACCGGTGACCGGCAGCTTCTTCTCTTCTACTCAGAGCAGTGCGAGGCCAACATCACAACGCTGACCAATGCCATCGATGCTTTCTACTCCTCCATCAACAACAACCAGCCCCCCAAGATCTTTGTCGCCCACAGCAAGTTCGTGATCCTCAGCGCCCACAAGCTGGTCTTCATCGGAGACACGGTCTCACGCCAAGCCAAGTCCCCCGAAGTACGGAGCCGGGTGGCGCATCACAGCAACACACTATGTGAAAAGCTAAAGGACATCGTGATTAGCACCAAGACAGCCGCCCTGCAGTACCCGTCGACGGAGGCGGCTAGAGACATGACTGATAGGGTGCGGGAGCTGTCTGGCTGCACCCAGCAGTTTCGCATGGCCCTCAATCAGCTCCTGTCCATGTGAGAATGCAATTGGGATGGAAAGACACATTAGGGAAGCACATGTATGCAGTTCCAGTTCCATGTCCGTGCTTCATCCTCCCCTCATACAGACTGCGTCCTCTTACGGGACTCTCTAATAGGTGTAAATTTATATGTAAATATTAAAGTTTCTGGAAGACGATGGGGGAAAGTAGCCGGACAAGATGAAATAAAATGTATCTTTTTTTTTTTAACAAAAAATGAAAAGTAGTTTTTAGATCGTATCCATTATTATTATTATTATTATTATTATTATTATTATTATTATATTTGCTCTACTGTAATTATTGCTCTGATAATGATAAGTGTCATCATTATTAATTAATAAGATATTAAGGGTGTCTAGAATCTCAAATGTGTATGTGGAAGTATATGCTGTTTTTCATAAGTGATGAGGACTTTTACTGAATTCGCTTGCATTGTGGAGGTGTTGGCAGTTGTTGGGCAGTGGTTAGCTATGCAGTGATTTGTCCTAGACGCTAGAGGGGGCTGAAGAGCAGAAGAAGCACGACAGCTGATTATGGTAGGCTTGGGAAGAAGTATTAATTAGGAAACTTGGAACTCTACTGATTAAATTGGGCAGATACACCCAGAACAGGGTGCCAAGCTATCCCTTGGTACACTCACTCACACACAGACACACTCTATATGGGGCAATTTGGAGAATTCAATTGACTTGATCCATGTTTTTTGGACTGTGGGAGAAAACCGGAGAACCCGGAGGAAACCCACGTGGACACAGGGAGGACATGGAAACTCCACCCAGATTGGGATTCGAAACGGGAATCCCTAGCACTCAGAGGAGAACGTACTAACCGCTATCTATCTATATATATATATATATATATATATATATATATATATATATATATATATATATATATATATAATCATTATTAGAATATTAAGGCATTATGGCGTTCAATACATAAAACATAGTGGAAGCCAAATGTCTGTGACTACAAGTGAAAATGCTACTCTGAAGCACTTTTGTAAGTATTTCATGTCATATATATCATGTCTAAGTTGTACCCATTAAGCGTTACTTATGGATTTCTGCTAAAGCACGTGAAGCATGTTCATTAATTCTGTATGAGTAACATTCTGAGTTGGCAAAATGGTAGCATGCTGGGCAGCTTTAGTTTTCTGCTTAATTAGCTAAATTTACCTTACATTTGGTCATTTAGCAGACATTTTTATCCAAAGTGACTCACAAGTATCCCAACTTGATGGTTGGGATCCCACATAAGTCTCCTCTGAGTTCTCCGATTCCGGTCAAAAACATGGAACCAAGATAAAATTGAATTCACACAGCATTCACTTGGTGTCTGTTTGTGTGAGTGAGTATGTCCAGTGATAGATTTGAGCCCTGTCCTTTGAATGCCCTGGATGGGCATGGGGAACCCCCCCCCCCTTATATGTGGTATAAAATAATTTGAAGAACACATAGCACAGTGGCATTAATGGTTAGCAATTCTGCCTCTCAGGGTTGGGGATCCTCAGTGTTGGGTATCCTTAGTGTTGAGGATCCTCAGTCTTGGGGATCATCAGTGTTGGGGATCCTCAGTGTTGGGGATCCTTAGTGATGAGGATCATCAGTCTTGGGGATCATCAGTGTTGGGGATCCTCAGTGTTGGGGATCCTTAGTGATGAGGATCATCAGTCTTGGGGATCATCAGTGTTGGGGATCCTCAGTGTTGGGGATCCTTAGTGATGAGGATCCTCAGTCTTGGGGATCATCAGTGTTGGGGATCCTCAGTGTTGGGGATCCAGGTTCGATTCCCAATCTGGATGGAGTTTCCTTGTTCCAAGTAATTTGACTGTTTTAAATTGCCCCTATATAGACTGTGTGTGTGAGTGAGTATGTGCCCAGCAATGGATTGGTTCCCTGTCCCCCACCGCCACCCCCACCCTCAGCAACCTTATTCGAGGTTTAATCAAACGATAACAAGATGCGAGATCAGTTTCATATCCATCATGTTCATTCATGTGTCTACATACTTTTAGCTCTATGAGTTCTTCTCAGGACGCGTGCTCACCATCCTGCCCGTCTTCTTCTGCTCCAGGCCCTTCTCAAAATAGGTTTAGTTTATGTTCCAGACAAGGCTTTGATTCCAGCAGCCGGTAATAGATGAGGTTCTCCACTGCAGTGCTAAACCCTGCTGGACAGGGTTCTCCCCATTCAAATGGTTTGGTGTTGGTATATCACTGACAGTACCACCAATCGATCACGATGACAGGTCCGTTATCGGATCAGCAGGATCTATTTTTAATGTCTGTGCACAATCTCCTGCTGAAGCTTTAGACTGAGGCAAGTTTATGGACCTGACCAGCTGAAAGGAAAGAACCTTCCCTGCTGTCGTTTGGCAGCAGCTTTTAGAACATGATCTTCCACTGGAGGACGACGCCAACACAAAAACCCACCCTCTGCCTCAAACGCCCCCACGTTTTGTTTTTCTCACCTGTTGGTTGTATTTTTAAGGAAATTTGTCGGTAGGTCAGTGAACGTCGCTATATCTTTGAGTACTCCACCTCGTGCGTATCGTCTGAATCCTTATCCAGTTTAAAAACAACGAATACGATGAAAATAAATACTGACTTGCTATTGGTTGTAATGTTATTCCATTTTTCAATCCGTGTTTAAGGTTTTGAAATATCCGGAAGGTATGTTATGATCCTGTACAGTGCATAACTGGAAAATATATGTTTAATATATTTTTCATTAAAAAAACTGATTAAGCCACGTTTATTTCTGTTTAAAAGCGATTTTAAACAGAATTTGTCTTGATTTTAAAAAACACAATTTTATAATAATAATAATAATAATAATAATAATAATAATAATAATAATACATTCATTCGTTCATTCATTATCTTTCGCTTTATCCTATATTAGGGTCGCGGTGGGGTTCCCCATGCCCATCCAGGGGAGAACGTTTCGGGCGCTGGGCAGATACACCCAGGACAGGGCGCCAATCTATCGCTGGGCACACACTCACTCATACAGACATGCACGCATACACACTCTTTATGGGGCAATTTGGAGAACTCAATTGACTTGATCCATGTTTTTGGACTGTGGGCGGAAACCAGAGAACCCGGAGGAAACCCATGCAGACACGGGGAGGACATGGAAACTCCACCCAGATGGGGATTCGAACCGGGAATCCCTAGTGCTGAGAGGAGAACATGCTAACCACTAAGCCACCGTGCCACCCAATAATAATAATAATATGTTTAATTTATCAAATCCCCATCTGGGTGGAGTTTCCATGTTCTCCCCGTGTCCGTGTGGGTTTCCTCCCACAGTCCAAAAACATGGATCAAGTCAATTGAGTTCTCCAAATTGCCCCATATAGAGTGTGTATGCGTGCGTGTCTGTGTGAGTGAGTGTGTACCCAGCGATGGATTGGCGCCCTCTCCTGGGTGTATTTGCCCAGCGCCCAAACTTTCTCCCCAGGATGGGCATCCACCCCCCCCACCCCACCGCGACCCTAGTACAGGATGGATGGATATATTTATGTTCTACTTATCAGTTAAATGAAAGATTCCCTCTGGGTTCTGGTACATTTGTATGTTAGGTAGGACTCCGTTCCCCACGCTGATTCTTTTTCTTAAGTAGTCCTGATGCAAAGGCATACAGAAAAGGGTTCACACAGCAGTTAATAACAGCAACTGTCTTGCTCAGATCACCGGTCGCTCGTCGAAAAGCTTTCAGCTTAGCGTAAACAGTCGGAAAAGAGGATTGAGTTAGAGTGGTAACAATGTCAATCACATTGATGACCTGGACAGGGGTCCAAAAAAGAAAGAAAGCTGTGACGATGCTGATCACCAGCCTCCTCATCCTGTTCTTCCTTTTCTGCATGGTCTGTCCTCCCTGAGGCACAGCCTTGTTGATCCAGCAGTACGATATCAGCATGATGGAGAAGGGTATGACAAATCCAAACAGCAACTCCAACAGAAGAACTGTGACTTTTCCGTGTGATTTCATGATCCTCTGGCATTTCACCCTTCCCTGTTTCACCTGAACATCTTGTATGAATAAAACAGGTAAGGTAATTACAAAAGCTAAACTCCAAAGTCCAACAAGCAATAAGCCAACGCGACGCCTTCTCATTCGGTCCAGCTCTTTCCGATTTGGAACTTTAGACATAACGGCATGGTAATGATGCACAGCCATTGCAGTCACAGTAAACACACTAACGTGCATTGCACTGTAGGTCAGATAGGTCAGGAATCTGCAAACCCCGAGTCCAAAAGTCCATCCATGCAGTATGTAGTTAATCGCAAAAGGAGCCAAACTCAGGATTAAGGAATCAGATAATGCCAGGTTCAACATCAGCATCACAGTGATGCTCGTGTAGCTATCTAATTGACGCACAATGCTGAAAATCACTACAAAATTGCTGGGCAAACCCATCAAGCAGCACAGACTCAACAACACTGCAGAGCCTACCTGATTGGCACTAATGGTATCATTAGCCATAACCGAGGTAGGCTCAGATGTAGAACTTGAGTTGAGATACTCCATGGTCAGCAGCGGTCAAGCCAAGATTGCTGCAGTTCTGAAAGTTACTGTGTGAGAAAATGAACAGAAATGATTTGTAAAACCCCAACTTCCTTATTCACATTAACAAGTCTTTCATTTGAACTAAAAGTACCTAAAAGAACACTAGGGAGAGCAGTATTTTCAGGAAATGAAAACGCTTACAGCGGCACGGTGGCTTAGTGGTTAGCACGTTCGCCTCTCAGCGCTAGGGATTCCCGGTTCGAATCCCCATCTGGGTGGAGTTTCCATGTTCTCCCCGTGTCTGCGGGGATTTCCTCCGGGTTCTCCGGTTTCCTCCCACAGTCCAAAAACATGGATCAAGTTAATTGAATTCTCAAAATTGCCCCCTATAGAGTATGTCTGTGTGAGTGAGTGACTGCCAAGCGATGGATTGGCGCCCTGTCCTGGGTCTATCTGCCCAGCGCCCGAGACGTTCTCCCCTGGATGGGCATGGGGAACCCCACCGCGACCCTAATAGAGGATAAGCGGGAGATAACGAATATATATATATATATCCATCCATTATCTTATGCTTTATCCACTATTAGGGTCATGGGGGGGGGGTTCCCCATGCCCATCCAGGGGAGAACGTCTTGGGCACTGGGCAGATACACCCAGGACAGGGCGCCAATCTATCACTGGGTTGTGGGTTCAATCACTCACACAAACACACTCTATATGGGGCAATTTGGAGAATTGAATTGACTTGTTGGACTGTGGGAGGAAACCGGAGAACCCGGAGGAAACCCACCCGGACATGGGGAGAACATGGAAACTCCACTCAGATGGGGATTCGAACCGGGAATCCCTAGTGCTGAGAGGAGAACATGCTAACCACTAAACCATCGTGCCGCCTTATAAATATCATATATATATATATATATATATATATATATATATATATGGGCTGTCAATCAGTGGTTGTGGGTTCATATCCCAGGTCCACTGAAGTTATCAATGTGGGTCTTTGACCCTAAACCCTAATTGCTCCTGGGACTCTGTGTCGACACTGTGCCTGCTTTGTGAGTCTCTTTGGATAAAAGCGTCTACTAAATGACCAAATATTAAATATAATTTATTTAGTTTTGTTATCGTGGGCTCATTCAGGGGTGCATCCTCCCACAGTCCAAAAACATGGATCAATTAAATTCTCCAAATTGCCCCATACAGGGTATGTTTGTGTGTCTGTGTAAGTGAATATGCGTGGGTGTAACTGCTGGAAATGTTCTTCCCTGGATTGGCATGACCCCCCCCCCCCCCGGTTTCCCCCTACAGTCCAAAAACATGGATCAAGGTCTATTGAATTTCCCAAATTGCCCTATATAGAGTATGTTTGTGTGTCTGTGTAAGTGAATATGCATGGGTGTTTCTGCCCATTGCCAGAAACATTATTCCCTGGATTGGCATGGAGACCCCCCTCTCTCCCACAATCCTCCCACAGATCAAGGTGTCAAGGTGTGTTCGAATAAACGGTCAGAAGTCGGCGTTGCAATCCTCTCCTTCGTCCATTTAAGTGGACGTGACTTTCTTTGTGGGTGTGTGTGTCCCACCAGATCTGTGGTATAGTTTTAAAACCCCTTCCTGTTGACCGTCCCATTGTCTCAATCATCAAACAGTATCAAACTTTTCAAAACAGTTACAAAACCTTACAAATGCCAATTGAAATCTCTAAATTGTCCCATAGAGAGTGTGTTTGTGAGTGTCTATGTGAGTGAATGTGTGTGTGTGCCCAGTGATAGTTTGGTGCCCTGTCCTGGGTGTATGTCCCCCCCCCTCCCCCCATGGATGGATGTCTGGATGTATTATTAATGTAAAGACAACACGTGGAGCGGCAAGGTGGCTTAGTGGTTAGTATGTTCTCCTCTCAGTGCTAGTGATTCCCGGTTCGAATCCCCATCTGGGTGGAGTTTTCATGTTCTCCCCGTGTCCGTGTGGGTTTCCTTCGGGTTCTTGGGTTTCCTCCCACAGTACAAAAACACGGATCAAAGTCAATTGAATTGTCCAAATTGCCCTGTATAGAGTGTGTATGTGGAGTGCTCCCTCCCCTGCCCAGCGACCTGTCCTGGGTGTATCTACCCAGTGGCCAGAAACGTTCTCCCCAGGATGGGAATGGAGAACCCCCCCCCCTCCCCCGCGACCCTAGTAGAGGATTAAGCGGAAGATAATGAATGGATGTTTGGATGTATTGTTAATGTAAAGACAACACGTTATGACGCTGTGTTATAACGTTAGTGACTTTGTAGGAGGCGGCACGTTGGCTTAGTGGTTCAATACTAACAACAAACAAGGTGCAATAGGGGGCGCCGAAGAGCTGGCAGTACCACCAGTGACCGATAGAGACACACACACATTCATTCATTTATTCATTATCTCCCGCTTCATCCTCTATTAGGGTCGCGGTGGGGTTCCCCATGCCCATCCAGTCGAGAGCGTCTTGGGCACTGGGCAGATACACCCAGGACAGGGCGCCAATCCATCGCTGGGCACACACTCACTCACACAGACACAATGGGGCAATTTTGAGAATTCAATTGACTTCATCCATGTTTTTGGACTGTGGGAGGAAACCGGAGAACCCGGAGGAAACCCACGCAGACACTGGGAGAACATGGAAACTCCACCCAGATGGGGATTCGAACCAGGAATCCCTAGCGCTGAGAGGAGAACATGCTAAACACTAAGCCACCGTGCCGCCACACGCACACATTATATTGGAGCATTTGACAGCAGCCAATTCACCATAAGGTGGCACGGTGTCTTAGTGGTTGGCATGTTCTCCTCTCAGCACTAGGGATTCCTGATTCAAATCCCAATCTGGGTGGAGTTTCCATGTCCTCCCCGTGTCCGCGTGGGTTTCCTCCGGGTTCTCCGGTTTCCTCCCACAGTCCAAAAACATAGAACAAGTCAATTGAGTTCTCCAAATTGCCCCAAATAGAGTGTGTCTGTATGAGTGAGTGTGTGCCCAGCGATGGATTGACGCCCTGTCCTGGGTCTATCTGCGTTATCTGGATGGGCATGGAGAACCCCACCCCTCTCCCGCGCGACCCTGATAGAGGATGAAGCGGAAGATAATGGATGGATGGACTTTGTAGGAAACAGCGCCCCCTACCGAGTGGCCGGATTTGAACGCTGAATAATACAGTATAGCACCGGAAGTGCCCCGCTCCGCCGGAACAGGTTTTACGGCGGTGTTTTCGTTTTAGCTCGTTGAAAAAAAAAAAAAAGCCTTTCTTGCTTTTCATTGGGTCATTAATTCCTTCCAATTACACTAATTGGAATTTAACAATCCGCTGTTTGCACGGAAAGAATGTCCGTCGTTCCTCCGAATCGCTCGTCGACTGGCTGGCCGCGGGGAGTGAATCAGTTCGGGAACAAATACATCTCTGCTCCCGCCAAACCTCTCACACTGGAGCGCACCATCAACCTGTAAGTTCCACAGCTCAGGAGAACGTTCTGCAGCACAAGAACCCGACACACAGCCTGGTGTAAACACCTATTACTGTATACTGTCTGACTGGTGGGCTGGGGTTAGCATAGCAACCGACGAGGCTACAATCTGAGGGCCAAAGTATATGGACACGTTCCTCTAATCATTTATCTACATACGTTTTACCTTTAAATGCTTTTTTTGTGTGGCAACACTGTGGTGAAGAACCTTTGTCAGTCCCAGCCCTGGTATCAACTCCAGATTTGTGGGGGCTAATTGGAACGTCGATTATTAGGGGTTTCACCAACATCCATCCATCCATTATCTTCCGCTTTATTCTCTACTAGGGTCGCAGGGAGGTTCCCCATGCCCTTCCAGGGGACAAGGTTTTGGGCAGATACATCCAGGTCAGGGTTGCTGGGAACTCACTCACACACACACTCTGTGGGGCAGTTTACAGAATGTTTTTTTGGACTGTGGGAGGAAACCCATGTGGACACGGGGAGAACAAGGAAACTCCACCCAGATTGGGATTTGAAAGCGGGAATCTCTAGCGCTGAGAGGAGAACATGCTAAACACTAAGCCACCATGCCGCTGGTTTTCGCCAACATCCATCCATTGTCTTCCGCTTTATGCTCTATTAGGGTTGTTGGGGGGGGGGGGGTCTAGTTTTCTAGTTTTTAGTTTTTCCATTTGTCAAATTTAGTTTTTAGTTTTTCCATTTGTTAAATGTCTCTCGCTGTCCTACATTGTTGTTGCTGCCTGGCCGCTTAAGGAGGATGAGTCCCCCACTGAGTCTTGGTCCTCCCAAGGTTTCTTCCTTGAATAACAACATAAAAGGGAGTTTTTTCTTGCCACTGTCGCTTCGGCTTGCTCTTTGGGGGTTTAAAGGCTTTTCATTCTGTAAAGCTGCTTTGTGACAATGTACTGTTGTAAAAAGCGCTATATAAATAAATAACTTGAACTTGAACTTGGTCGAGTCCCTATACCCATCCAGGGGAGAACGTTTCGGGTGCTGGGCAGATACACCCAGGACAGGATGCCAATCTTTCACTGGGCACACACTCACTCACACACACACTGTATATGGGGCAATTTGGAGAACTCAATTGACTTGATCCATGTTTTTGGACTGTGGGAGGAAACCGGAGAACCTGGAGGAAACCCACGTGGACACAGGGAGAACATGGAAACTCCACCCATATGGGGATTCGAACCGGGAATCTCTAGTGCTGAGAGACGAACGCTAACCACTAAGCCACCATGCCGCCGGTTTTCACCAACATCCATCCACTGTCTTCTGCTTTATGCTCTATTATGGTTGCGGGGGGCAGTCCCTATACCCATCCAGGGGAGACCGTTTCGGGTGCTGGGCAGATACACCCAGGACAGGATGCCAATCTTTCACTGGGCACACACTCACTCACACAGACACACTGTATATGGGGCAATTTGGAGAACTCAATTGACTTGATCCATGTTTTTGGACTGTGGGAGGAAACCGGAGAACCTGGAGGAAACCCACGTGAACACAGGGAGAACATGGAAACTCTACCAAGATGGGGATTCGAACCGGGAATCCCTAGAGCTGAGAGACGAATGCTAACCACTAAGCCACCGTGCCGCCGGTTTTCACCAACATTAGATGTGAAATTTAATGCAAGAAGACAACTGATAGGGCGGCACGGTAGCCACAGAACAAAAACATGGGTCAATGTATAGCATCTCCCATGGATGGGCATGTACTAGGTACCCTAGTAGAGGATAAAAGCAGAAGATAATGGATGGATAGAAGACAACTGATAGACTTTGTAAAAAAAAAAAACAAAAAAAAAAAAACACGGAATCTAATGTTTCAATATAATAGGAAAGCTTTTCACACTTCACGTGTTTTATTTCATTCATTCATTCATTATCTTCCGCTTATCCTCTATTAGGGTCGCGGTGGGGTTCCCCATGCCCATCCAGGGGAGAACGTCTCGGGCGCTGGGCAGATAGACCCAGGACAGGGCGCCAATCCATCGCTGGGCTGTTTTATTTCACTCAACGTTTTATTTCATCTGCGTTCTGTACAGATATCCTCTTACGAATTACACATTCGGCACGAAAGAGCCGCTATATGAAAAGGACAGTTCTGTAGCGGCCAGGTTCCAGCGGATGCGGGAGGAGTTTGAGAAGATGGGAATGAGGCGGACGGTGGAGGGAGTGTTAATCGTACATGAACACCGGTTGCCTCATGTCCTGCTGCTGCAACTAGGAACTACTTTCTTTAAACTGTAAGTCCATCTCTGCTTTTCTTTCTTAATTGGATTAATACATAGCCGCAGTAACACGTGAGGGATTTTCATTTTGCAGATAAAGTGATTTATTTTGCCTACTGTGCATCACACAGAGGAATTTTCCCTCCACATTTAATCCATCTGTACAGTGAAACACACATATACACACACACACACACACACACACACACACTGCTAAAGTGTGCACATGTGCCCGGAGAGGTGGGCAGCCTTAAATACAGCGCCCAGCGAGCAATTGGGGTCGGGTGCCTTGCCCAAGGACACATTAGCCATGATACTTGGTGGGACCTGGAATAAAACCGGGGACCTTCAGGCCACAAGGCTGGTTCTTTAACCACCGGGGACCGGTGGGTAGGCTTTACTTAATAAAATTACTATATTGCTAAATTAAATGCTAATATTTAGGAATATGTTACATAAAAGGCAATAACAATACCAATCAAAAGTTTGGCCACACCTCCTTTTTTGTTGATATGAATGCTCAGAAGTATGTAGAGAAGCATATAAGTTATGAATGGTTAGAAATGTCACAACCCATAAACACACATAAAGGGAAGAAGGAAAACCCACACATGTATTTACAATGGTCTTTTTTTACCTTAATATTATGTGTTTTTCAGGGTCAGGTCAACAGTTTTGTGCTGTTGTTGCATGTAGCAGTAATTTCTGATCTCATGAATGTTTCTAAATGCTTTGCTTGAGTTTATTAAGTTTGTACTGGTTTGATTAATCAGTTATTGTATTGTATTTTTCAGTCCTGGTGGAGAGTTAAACGCCGGTGAAGATGAAGTAGAAGGCCTAAAGCGATTAATGACGGAGGTAAAACATCTCCTGTTTCCTTTTTTTGTTATTCACAAATCACATCAATGATTTTTTGGTACATTTCCACTGCAGTAAAGTAATATTTGATTGTGTGTGTAAAAAAAATCTTCTAATCTGAAGAATTTGTTCATTAAAAGCCCTTGAACTTTTATTTGTTGTGTTGTTTATAGTCGTATTGAGCATGATTACTTTTTGTTTGGTTAGATCCTGGGGCGTCAGGATGGAGTAAAGCAGGACTGGGTAATCGATGACTGCATCGGTAACTGGTGGAGACCCAATTTTGAACCCCCACAAGTAGGGGATTATATATATTTTTAATTAATAGTTTGGCTTAGCAAAGAAAATGTAATTCCTGATGTATTTTGATTGTGATTATATATTATACAATAATACTAATGACTTCATGGGGTGGGTGGGTTTGTAGTATCCCTACATTCCAGCACACATCACAAAACCCAAAGAGCATAAGAAGCTTTTCTTGGTCCAGCTGCAGGAAAAAGGTACACCATTTTTCATATCGTTAAATTAAGAGATACTCTTATTGGTTGTTCTTATAACAAACCCATGTTTGTTTTTTAGCATTGTTTGCTGTGCCGAAGAACTACAAGTTAGTTGCCGCCCCCTTGTTTGAGCTGTATGACAATGCTCCTGGATATGGGCCAATAATATCTAGCCTTCCTCAACTACTGAGCAGGTACATTTTACAAAGCTTCGTAATTACTTTCTATCACAGTATGACTGTAATGACTTGTGTGTTCGTGCTGAGGCCATTAATAGGCATGACCTAAAGCGTTGTATCTTTAGAGCTTATTTTTGTTCTTGTGATTGAATTTATGATTATTATTTAATTTGTGCACAGAAATTGAACAGGCGGCACGGTGGCTTAGTGGTTAGCACGTTCGCCTCTCAGCGCTAGGGATTCCCGGTTCGAATCCCCATCTGGGTGGAGTTTCCATGTTCTCTCTCTGCGTGGGTTTCCTCCGGGTTCTCCGGTTTCCTCCCACAGTCCAAAAACATGGATCAAGTTAATTGAATTCTCAAAAAAATTGCCCCATATAGAGTGTGTCTGTGTGAGTGAGTGTGTGCCCAGCGATGGATTGGCGCCCTGTCCTGGGTCTATCTGCCCAGCGCCCGAGACGTTCTCTTCTGGATGGGCATGGGGAACCCCACCGCGACCCTAATAGAGGATAAGCGGGAGATAATGAATGAATGAATGAAATTGAACAGAAGATGAACTAATTTGAATTCAAGGGTCTTAAATTTAGAAAATAGTAAAATTATATAAACAGCACAACAGTGAAAATGGTAAACAAAAGTGGTACATATAACATTTCTGATATTTTAGAAAATTGGCATTATTAGACAGGGTCACATGCAAAGATACAAATGAATGTAGGCATATTTACAGTGCATGAAGTGTCTCTATTGCTATATTTTGTTAATAGATAAGGGGAAAACAAAATATTGGCACTACATTGTAAATAACACTTGTAATTTACAATTTAAAAAAAGAAAGACAATTCTTTTTTTATTTTTATTTTTTTTATATAAATCTTCTTTATACTTGTTTATGTAAGTGATGCAGTCTATTGATAACTGCATTATTATTTAATTCCTACTTTTTTTTGACAGGTTTAATTTCATCTACAACTGACAGACACCCAGTCTGTAAGGCTGTCTCTGTGAGTGCAGTCAGAACACATGGGAAACAATGTGAGGATTAAAGACGGTATATTCTCCACATTGTGACCAGTTTTTGAAACATCATTATCCATGTTATTCAATTCAACTTTTGGTCTAATAGGATTTGGCTCATTCATAAAATTGTAATTTTAGTTTTAACTGCATCTTCATTTAGAAAAATAGTTTGTTTTATGTTAATAGTGTGCATGCAGTGTCTTTAAAATAAAATGTGATTTTGTTTTCTTTTTTAATTCATCTATCTTCATTCATTTTATAATAAATTGCTACCGGAATTTTGGCCTGCTTCATCTGATTTATTTTACTATTTAAAATTTTATTCTGAGAAAGTCATAGAAAATGTTGCTCTGGTCTCTATTGGTCAGGACCATCACAGAACAGGTATCATTTGGGTGGTGGATTGTTTATTGACAGTTCTGCAGTGACACTGATGTGGTGAGGGGGTGTTAGTGCAGCAGTGCTGCAGGAGTTTTATTTAAACACCTCAGTGACACTGCTGGGATAGGAATAATGCACCAACCCAATAACCCCTGCTCTGTGGTGGTACTATTGGGGTTCTGACCATTAGAACGGAGTAAAGGGGACGTACACAGTATGTACTGTAGAACACTAACAGATGGACTACAGAATGGAATTGTGGAACTACAAAGTCCAGCTTTACAATAAGTGGATCTGATGCAATTTCCCCCGGGAATCAATAAAGTATTCTGATTTTGATAACATGGACAATAAGTAGAGGCGTGTCCAAACTTTTGACTGTACTGTAGTTCCATTAAATTGGGTAGTGACACTCATTGGTAAGGTAACCAACCATTTTGAATTACACATTGATATGACTGTGGCAGTGTATGTGCAGTTTATAATTTAATAAATATCTACCAACTCACAAACTTCCTACATGTATAAATCAATGCTTAATATTTTCAAAAAACTTTGTTTTTTTCACCAGAAATAAACCGACTCAAATTTCTGAATTGTTTAAGACTAAAAAAAGAGGAAGACCTAAGTTCTGTGATTATTGCTACCTCTGTTTATAATTTCATAATTGGTGTAAGTCTATTTTAAAGCTGAACTAATCAGAAGTTTTCCCTGAGGAGATTGTAGAAACAGCAATTTAGATGTTTTGCTCCTGCCTCCCTAAATATGACGGGTTAAGCTGATGCTTGGACATTATATGGGCTTACAAACCCACACGCAGTGGCAATCTTCTCCTTATGTGGATGATTTCCTTCTCATTTAGGCTGCGTAAATGGAGATGAGAGCTTGAGGGGCTGGAGAGACACAGGGGATATCTGTACGTGGGATGTGAAATTACTGTGAATATCTCAACTCTAATCAAAGTTTGTCACATGCGTAGTTATACATGGTACAGTGAGCAGTGAAATGCTTTCATGACTTCACAATTTAAAGATTAAACATATACATATATGTTTGTGTGTGTGTGCATATGTATGTATATACTGTGTGTATATATATATATAAAAGCACAGTGGCTTAGTGGTTTAGCATGTTCTCCTCTCAGCACTAGAGATTCCCGGTTTGAATCGCAATCTGGGTGGAGTTTCCATGTTCTCCCCGTGTCCGCGTGGGTTTCCTCCGGGTTCTCCGGTTTCCTCCCACTGTCCAAAAACATGGATCAAGTCAATTGAGTTCTCCAAATTGCCCCATATAGAGTGTGTCTGTGTGAGTGTGTGCCCAGGGATAGATTGCCCCCTGTCCCTAATAGAGGATAAAGCGGAAGATAATGAATGAATGAATGTTTGTGTGTGTGTATATATATATATATATATATATAATACAAATGTGAAAGGAAAAAAACAAGTAAAACAGATGCAAGGTGACCGCATTTTTTAATAATTTATTGTTAAAGTGAACAAAAGCTTGTGAAGGACCACACTGGTGCCATCTTGTATGAAAAGAGCGTTGTAGCTCAGTGGTTAGGTTGTTGGGCTATCAGTCAGAAGGTTGTGGGTTCAAAACCCATGTCCACAAAGTTACCAACGTGGGATGCCGTACCAACCCTGTATTCTTAGTCCCAGCCAAGTTGGGATACTTGTAAGTCACTTTGGATAAAAGCGTCTAAATGACATTTTTATTTATTATTTACTATGTATATTCATTTATTCATTATCTCCCGCTTTATCCTCTATTGGGGTCACGGTGGGGTTCCCCATGCCCATCCAGGGGAGAGCATTTCGGGCGCTGGGCAGATACACCCAGGACAGGGCGCCATCGCTGGGCACAGACACACTCTAAATGGGGCAATTTGGAGAACTCAATTGACTTGATCCATGTTTTTGGACTGTGGGAGGAAGCCCACGCAGACACGGGGAGAACATGGAAACTCCACCCAGATGGGGTTTCGAACTGGGAATCCCTAGTGCTGAGAGGAGAACATGCCAACCACTAAACCACCGTGCCGTCCCACTATGTATATTATATATATATATATATATATATATATATATATATATATATATATATATATATATATATATATATTCAGCAGCTTGTGTTCGAACATTCTGCTCGCCACATGTCCTGATATGTGACGGAAACGCCATCACGCAGGTTCCATACAAAATGGCGGCAGCACTCTTTCGGCGGTGAAGCGCTACGCAGCTGCTTCTTCCTCCCAGAATGCCTCAGCGTGCGGAAGGTGCGCTTTGACAGTCCAGCTAAGACTCCGCCCCCTTGACGCAAGCGCGGTATAAATGTGGCAGCGCGCGGGAGGAGGAGGCGAGAGTCGCCGAGAGTGCGGACGCAGCGCGGCGACATGGCGGCCGCACGAAGCGCCGCTCACGAAGCCGAAAAAAAGCCCGAAAAACTCGACCTCTCCGCGGGGAGAAGACCCGACAGAAGATCGCGGCTGGCTCTGGGTAAGAATTTGCCGCAGGAGAATGCGTTTGGGGGTGTTTCGGTGAGTTTCGAGGGAATCCAATATGGTGGAAGTGAAGAAGGCTGGAAGGGCTGCTGTTAAAATGGCCATGATGGGGCCAACGCCAAGTCATCAAAATGTTTCCACTCGGTTTAATGTACTTATTTACACAGTAGTCTATAGTAAATTGTAGAGGGAGTTTCCCCGTTGTTTGTGTTTTTCTAATGGAACCACGGAGCCCACTTTTAAAGAGAAGAAAGCCGGATTTTACTGACTACGCATTTAAATAGTGCTTTGTCCTTGGGAGGAAGAGCGACCTTGAAGAACGAAATGCTGAAAAACCCCGAATAAAATGTCTAAATACGTCTTAAAAACGCCAACTTTAGCCGGACAGTTGGATAACCGACTATTTGGGTTGACATTCTGCTATTTTGAAGGCGTTTTGAAAGGAAAAGCAATTTTATTTTATTTTCCTCGGATATTCCTAATGTATGATGTGTATTATTTTGCATGCTTTTTGTCTCTTCGATGACTTTTGTTCTGAAACAGTAGAGAATTGTTCATGGATGTTTTGTAATATTTTTGAATAAATACCTTTTAATTGTATATGGAAATAAATTGTTAACCTACAGACGTTTTAATGCATTTTTCACCCATTAATGTTGTGTGTTGTGCATGTCAGAATGTTTTGTGTGATGTTACCATTTGTTGTTTTTTACATTTATGCAGTTTTTCACATGGTAAATAACAGGGTGTTGGCTTTTAACCCTTTGTGGTGCAGAAAGGCACAAGTTGAATTTATTTCGAAGTGTAAATTTTGTCTTTTTTTTGCTCCATCTATGATGGATGTAGATTTTCATTGTAATTGCTAAGTCTCGGTTAAGAGTCTTAGAAAAGTGACTTAAACTGTATATAATCTTTTTTTTGTATAGTTTTTGTCCCAGTGTTCAGAGTGTGAGACTACACTCAGTTGTGTTATTGTACATGTGTGTAATGTATGTGATTTTCAATAAGGTACTATTGCATCTTAAAAAGTTTATTGATTGTTTAAAAGACATTTAAAAGTATATTCTTTGGGTTAAATAAAATGTAAGAAATTTAGGATGTACATTGGGAACCTGATTGTCTACAGAGTTGCGATTTAAAGTTTCCAGTGTTTTTAATTTGTTTAATTGTAATTTTTGGTGATTCTTTTTAATTTGTGCACATTTTTATAAAAATAAAGATTAAAGGGTACAGCAGTCATTTGATTAATACAATATTAGCATCATTAATATTGTAAAAAAATATGTAGTGTAAGTAAATTTGTCTGTCTTTTGTACAGGCACCATTCCATTGGCCAAAAGATGACGGGATGACTTTTCATTATCCTGATTCTGTAATAATGTAAGTTTCTCATACGTTACTGGTTATACTTATATTTATCACCACTAGGTTGTATTGTAAGTTGTTAACATTTAAAATTTTACTTTCATCTTTAAAGGGCCCTGTTTCTCGAACCTACAGCGATGGATTAGAAGAACGCAAGGATTCCATCGTAAGTATTTAATACAACATAAAGGCAGCCAGGAGATGATGTATTATTAAATTATGGTTTTACGAAAGACAAAAAAAAACGAGAATTGGTAATATTCTTTTACCGTTTATTATTTGACTTCCTAAGAACTTAAAGGTTTACTGCTTTCAGGATATAAAGAGGTAGAGGGTGCTATAGTGGACAAGATTAATATTAGCTTTGAAATTCTTCGTTAGTTGTTACATAATTATTACACTGATCTACTTTAAACTAAAGATAACTACGGAAACAAATGACAATTTTTCTTTTTCAATATCCACCTTTTCTAAAGGTGCACTAATCGTTGGCTTTTAAATAAAGTTAATATTGTTCTGGTAGTGAAGGTAAGGTAATGCTGGGGGTGTGGCCAACAAATTTTGATTGGGTGTATATATAGTAAACCAAAGTTGTGTAATATAGTCAACCAAATGTAGTGGTCAAGACCAAAACATCACTTCCTAATTATTTTTTTTTTTTGGTAAACTTATAAACTTTTGGTAGGGGTTATATGGTTTACCAAGTAAATAATAGGTTTGAATTAATTGGCATGATGGCATGTGCACATGCAGAGAGTTGGGATTATTTGGAGCCAGTTTGGGACTACGTTATACAGTTGTCAAACATTGCAAGTTAGGAGGACTATTTAATAGCACGTAAAGAGGTATTTACAGACTTTGATGTCGTTTAAATTTACACCGAACCGTGTGCAATGAACAATTTTGGGGGGAAATTGGTTGGTTATATAGGCTAAGCTTTATGCCAGCCAATGTATTTTAGATTTTACCTTCATTATTTAAAATGCTTTTAAATTAGTGATTTGCAGTGTGATCAGAATTTAATTAAATTTTTTAGAGACCTAATGTTTGTCGTATTTCATATCCCTTTACAATTTTTTACTTTTATTTGGAAATTGTATATCATGCATATTTTGGTTAACAGTAATTGACCCTGTATATATGGTGCTTTGATAAGTTATGAATATGCATAGTTGTAGTGGGTGTGAAGTAGGTGGAATTTTTATTCATGAGGTTTGGGTTCTCATTGTTTTTCATGCCATAAGAGGATCTTTTTACCAGACAAGCTTTTGACATTTATGAATAACGACCTATAGGGTCGTATGCATTTGATTATTGATATATATATCAAATGTATACCTTTTAACAATATTTTGCAGCAGTAAGAACAAATTGATGTGAGCCCTGTCTGGTTGATGTTTAAAAAATTGTAAAGCCAAGAGTTCACCAATGTCTATTTATTTTAATTCCAAGCTAATATGTTTGTTCAAATAAAATTAAAGCATTTCAAGTGCTTCATGTTTGTTATAGAACTAAATGTGAAGCCTTCTGTAGCAAAGTGGTAGAGGTTTCTTAAAAACCCAGCACGGCATTCCAAAATCAAAATTGTTGATATAGTACTGGCAGTGCATTTATTTAAATCCAAGTTTAAGAAGACTGAATCAACAACTTTTAACTAATTCCATACAGCATAGCAAGATAATCTGCATGTTTAATTTGGCGCCTTTTACACGAGATACACTTGTTTCATCAGTGGGAGGAACCTGAAAAATACGTTCACCCAAACTGTTATTGCTGTAAGGCACTAAACGCTCTGCTGCAAATACAGTAGACCATACCAGAGGTTTTAATTTAATTGTAATAAGAACTGTAAAGTGTATGTTTTTAAAAAAAAAAATTATAATAAATAAATATATATATATAGTAACTCCAGTGCCAATGTTTATTTTATGAGCTAAAGGAGAACCTGCACAGTGTAGGTTGAATTCACATGATTAATTGTATCTCCAATTTACCTTAACTTATTCAACTTCAGTAGTCAGATTATGGAGATAATTTTATCAAAAAGGAGCCTCTGTGGATTGGTTAAAATGTATGTGCTTGAACCAATTGCAATTTACGCAAAAACTTCTCAATTTTGTTTTACCTTTGTAGAGTATTTTGATTTTAAAATCTGCTTATCAAAAAGAGGGTGTATAGGAGTTGTTTCTTTCAATATAATAGATACAGCAAAGCAATTTATAATTCCAAAATGCATTTATTTAAGATAAATAAACAAGGAAAGTGAATTTAACGTTCTTTAAAGATTTTCAAAAGGCATTTAGGACATTTATTGGTTTGACTGGACTAATATATATTTTTTTTAGTCCGTCAGTAAAGAGATTATATATTATACATGGTGCAGAAAACAAAAACATCTCCACAAAGTGGAGACAGCTTAATGTTTTGAAAATATATTATGCCAACCACATACTGGGCATGCGCATGGATGTTTCACATCAAGCAGATGTCTACGCCACTGGTTGCTTGGTTACAAACAATGTAACAAAAATGAATGAGGAAGGAGACATGAAGACTAATAAGACAGGCCCTGTACAGTCTTACATGTTTCACACAACTGGGCAATAGGCAATGAGGCAACTGGGCAATAAGCGGATTTTTAAATACAAAAAAAAAAGATTTAGAGTTAGACCTAAAATGTAAGGTCTAGCCTAAACATTTTAAAAAGCTACAAAACTGTGTGATGCAAAATTTTTTAAATTCTTTAGTATGAGCGATTTTGTCACAGCAAACCCATTTGATGGGTGTGATTCACTGCTGCAAGGAAACATTTCAGCTTTTGTAAATTAACACTTTTGAAAATTTGCTTTCATGACTAAGCCGCATCTATTTGGGCTTTTTATTTTTTATAAAAGTGGAGGTTTAAGGTTTTAAATAAATAAAACTGTAAGGTAAATGTATGTTTGATTTTCTGTTTAAGATAAACTTTATTTCTTCTTTCCAACAGAGATTTAAAATCAGATTTGAGTTTGAACGTCCTCTTGGGAGAAGACGACAAAATGGTAGGTTCACATTTCTGTTTTTATTTGGCCTGTTGCTTTAGCAGAGATGGCTAGTTATTTAGGTGTCTTTCAGTGAAATTGTAAATGGTTTTGAAGTTATTGAATTATTCTAAGGGTTTTACTACCCAAGTTAGATCTGAAATGAACTTTGGCTTATTTAATCAATATTTGAGTTGACACAGCACCTCCTAATTGGTTTTGTTCCGAGTTCCATATTTTAATTTTATTTTTTTCAAAGTTAAACTGATTTTTTTTTGTGTATTTTTTTAAAAATGGCCTCTAGTGGGAATAGTTTTAAATAAGTACACAAATCATTATTGACATGAAGCCCATATCTGAAAATGGGTTGACCACATGAAAGGTGAGGACAGAAAAAAAATGTTAAAAATAAATTATATATATATATATATATATATATATATATATATATATAAAAATCTCTTTTACTCATTAAAATCTGCAGCTCTTAAGTCCTTTAAGTTTAAAACAAATCAAAAATGTAAGTTTTACATCCCATGTAGTCAGCTTTAAACAAAAGTATTGGGAAACTTGCATGTGGTATTGCCCCACTGCAGTTAGCACTAACTTTTTACAAGTTATCAAGTGTGTGTAGAATTTCGTCTATTAAAACAAATTGGCACTTGAGAGGTTGGACAATGATTTGGATGAGAAGGCCAGGCTTACAATGCTGGACTGAAGCGGAAAGCTTACAGGATAGGTGTTCGATGTCCACATATTGTGTTGGATGTTTCACTAGCACTCAGTGACTTATTCACTGTTTTCCACAGCTGGCTTGTCTATATTTGTGGCTCTGTGGCTGATATTGCTGACACGTCACCTGATTATTACTAAAATACATTTGGAAATTTAGTGGTTTTATTCACCACCTTTAAATTATGTTGCTTGATTTGCCGATATTGTGTAATGGTGGTAATTATTATGAGGTAGGTGTTCAATGATCCTAATCTAAGCTTTTTTATGTCATGTAATGATTCTAACCTTTTTATTTAAAGCTAGTGCAGCTACCAAGTATGTGCTGCTTTTGCTTTGGCTTTTAATTATGCCTTGTAAAATACTTAAATTTTTGTTTGAACCAAAATTTTATAGGTTGAGTCCCCAGTATCTAATTTGTTGAGTACGGGCAACTGCATTCCATGTTTGAAATTGTTAAACATCACCATTAAATAATGATAAATATTAGATTATTAAGATAACTATGCCAGTGATGGATTGGCGCCATGTGCTGGCTTATCTGCCCAAAACTCGAAACATTCTTCCCTGAATGGGCATTAAGAAACCTCCATGTGATGCTAATGGAGGATTAAGCAGAAGATAATTCATGAATTCTTAAGATAAATGGTTTTTTTTGTTTGTTTGTTTTTTTTGTGAAGTTTATCCAAACCCCACCCCCTGCAATTCCCTTGTGCCACACTAGGGGCTAAATGTCTCTGGGGGTACAAGTACATCCCTACTACCTGTGCAAAGCAATTATATTAATTAGTTATTTACATACAAATAATGGCAATGTATAAGGAATTAAAGGGTTTTGATTTGTTTATTACTGGTTATTGGCTATTTAGTAACTATGCATACCATCACAAATAATGCAGGAAATGGCATAGTAAAAAAAAATTCTCTTCCCATTTTAATATTTGGAAAATTAAGTTTAGTTCAGGTTTAGTGCAGCCAAAGCTTTACACATGGTTTAGCAGATCACTTCTTAATTTTCTTCAGCCACATATCTCAATGCTAGATATGTCCAAGCCTCTCCGCTGAATGACCAGCTACAGAATGCAGTCTTATCAATCGCTCCTTTCTTAACCTGCTTAAGCCACCTATTCTGCAACTGTTGAATGGCAAGTTCCTCTTCCCTTGTTCTCTTTGTTCTTAACAAACCACTATTCATAAACTGTTCATGTTAAAATGCACAGCATTTATGAACTGCATGTTTATTATGCATTATTTATGAATTGCTTGGTGGTTATGCATTGTAACCCCTCCCCCGTGTGAGTTGGGACTGTCCCCATACCTTGTTCATTTCATATTTACCATTTTCAACACTAATAATAAAAAAAATTCTTTTTTTTTTTTGTAAAGTGAACGCCTTCTACGTTTTTAGGGCAGGTTTTGGGCATCTTGGCTACAGTTGTTGCCCCGCCCCAAATATGTACAGCTTAATCCACCATTCACAGCATCAACTGGAATCATAATTCCAAAATCATAATTAAGAACGTTAGTGTTATCAAATAATCAGCCGGTTTGGGTAAAAAAAAAAAAACCCAGATGTTAAATCACTTGAGTATATTTAAAAGTAAATATTCAATTAATCTATTTTCTCCCTCAACAAACTTTAAGTGAGTCTAAACTACTTTCGATGTTTCGACTCCTTTCCAGTCATGTAGTTTTTCAAATTTTAAACAAAATCTAAAGATTAGTAAGACTTTAAGGTTAAACGGTGTATTTTCTTAGAAATAAGCTGATTTTAAACAAACCATTAAATTGAACTAGTTAAGCAATTTAAATAAGAAAAATTTAATTACTCCATTTAAAGTGGCATTGACGTAAATATGCCTTTCGTTTTGTAAATTATTTACTAATATGGATAACTACATTTTATCTTGGTAAATAATTATAAAATGGACTCTGTACTTAAAATTCCTACATTGGAATTTACAAATTCCAACCTAATTTGTATAAAATAGTTTGGATTTTATTTCACCTAGTTTTTACTGTGAGGGAGGTTGAATTTGGATGAAACGAACCCATTTATTATTTAAAGAGTTTTAACAATTTTACTTTAATGGCAGATGTGTTGTGCCGACTCCCACCCTCCCTTTTCTGAAATTTCCTTCCACTCAATGGTGATTTGTGTTTATATTAAACTTTTGTTGATTGTTCTGAAATTGTGCATTTTAACGATAATTAATAAGCTCTGCTTGGGAAACTGAAAGTGTATGCACGTGTGTGTGCTTTGCTTTCGAACATTCTTTAAGTCAACTTTGAGGTGCTGTGTCGAATAGCGTTACGATTTCAAGTAGCATTTGTTTACAACTCATTGCAGACTTAATGATTTTGCCTTCGCTGTGAAGCTAGCTACTGTTAGCTAGAGTTTATGGTTGTGTTCAAGTTAGCTATGTAGTAGCTTTGTTTTATTGTATGTGCACCCGGGGTTTACATGTCTTCCTTTTTTTTTTTTTTTTTCATTTCATTAAGACCCCTACTGGACAACCAAGTGGCAACTTCCGCTTTAGGATGAAGATACCAGCTTTGAATTTTTATTTTTTACATTTTTATTTTTCCATTTCTTTTTTATTTTCATACATTTTCAGATGTCATGTTGCTTGCGGTTGTCGTCTTACTGCAAATATTTTTGTCCGCTTGTCCTTGATTATGCTTGAGCTGTGTGTGTATGAATTTCAAATGTACACGTTTATATATTTGAATAAAAGCTACCTTTGGAACAGTATGGACTTGCCTTCATTGGATGGAAATGAATTGCTATTATTAAAAGAAAAAGCTTTGAATGCTTTAACGCCTATTACTTAATAAAAAAACAAGATTCATTCATTTAAAGAATTAAATGATATTGCAGATGAGCGAAACATCAGCTCCCCATTTGCAACCATGTCTGAATAATGGACATGGTTTAAAATAATATCCAGACTCCCTTCATCTGTACTTTTTCTCTAACTTTGAGAAAATGTCCTAAGATGGTGTCCCCTAGAGTCCAAAGCCCTAAAATGGCTCCTGCTTAGTGTTTCCTGTCTGAACAGGAAGAGATGGTGGACTAAAATATGGTTTGTGGCTTGTAAAATCAGTAAACGAGCTGCCAGGGACATGCCTTTGTACCCGGTGTGGCTGCAGACGTGTCCTTTAGATTTGGGGATAAATGTTGGGATGGAGAAAACGCACGGGAAAGTCAAATAAAGGGAAATAAAGTGAAGGGGTGGGTCTTTGCTCCATCACCTGAGTGTGGGTTCAATGGAGAGAGCGTCAATCACTCGCAGTAAAGCCTGTGTGCGCT
The DNA here is from genome assembly GCA_019802435.1 of Corydoras maculifer. Classification (NCBI taxonomy): domain Eukaryota; kingdom Metazoa; phylum Chordata; class Actinopteri; order Siluriformes; family Callichthyidae; genus Corydoras; species Corydoras maculifer. The sequence continues at coordinate 409,279 of JAFMOD010000357.1, forward strand.
GGAAGGAGCTTTAGATGGCGGATGAGCCCTGAGACGGCAGCCCGTTCAGCTCTTCCACGCCACTTCGGGCTCAACTTTAGCCAACTTCACGCTTCGAATCCGCTCTCGGGGGGCAGATCGCGGTTCGAGGCGCTTTCGGAATGCGGGGAGCCGACTCGTGCTTTTTCGGAGGTGTTCGTGTGTCGTCGGAGAAACGCTGAGCTCCGGCGGCGTCGTTGTTTTCGGAGGCTCGCTCTGCTGGCAGCCATGGCGCTCCTCCATTTTTAGTGCGCGGCGCTTCACCAACTCCATTCAAAAGGCCGTGTCAGCTCATCCGGCTTCCTTTTTTGGGCTCAAATCGACCTTTTGGAGTACTTTTTTTGCGAATATATCACGGATTTTCGCTCTTTTCGCCTCCTTTTTTCGTCCGCTTTATTTTATTCCGCCGGCCGCCGATCCTCCCTGCTTCTCCGTCCTATGTATTTACCCCGCGGTCTGTGCTATACGTGAATTTATCAGCGATCGCGTTGGATCTATATTTTCTTTTTTTTTTGTTTGTTTGAAATATATAGATAGATTTACTTTTCCACGCTTTTCTTCTCAATCCTCCTTTGTCTCGATGACGCAGTAGGAATTAATGCATGTGGGATGTGTTGCGTTGAAAGTCTGAAGTCGCGTTTGTCACCCAAGCTGACGTCGAGTCTTCGCTTTCACACGTGTTTAGCGATTAAAATCGACTCTTTTTAACGCATTTCTTCCAAAATCCTACCAATCGGGGGCTTTTTTAACCCCTCACAGAGCGGCACGACGTTTTTTTTGCACTCCGCCAAGCAGAGAAAGGAGCTCGGACCCAAACGATGCTTTCACCCCTGCAACTTTTGACAGTTTAATACCTGGATTGGATTCGAACCAACTTTCAAGCGACCGATCCACAATGCTGAAGAATAAGGAAAAGGCTGAAGGAGACGATGCCTCCTCTCACAGCAACGCTTCAAGGTACGATCCTTTGTATTTTTCTTCTCTTTTTCTCTCCTCTCTCTGATTGTTTACATCGACAGGCATGGTCGATCACCTGTGCGCACATTTCGACCACAATTTACCCCGAAATACCCTCGTTTCACGGCTGTGACCTTGGCGTAGGCACACAGCCACACCCTGATTTTTAAATTGCATTTCGAAAACCCACTGTCCTGCGTTTGGGCCTTAAACCTATTGAAAAGATCTGGATTCATGTATTCAAGTCTGCCATGCCTGTGTCATGCTTCTAACTTCATTCACTTATGACCTTGTCTGAATAGTTTACCCTGCATTGCACCATTTCGTGATGTTTAAACCTTATCATGTGCTGCCAATTTTTAAACTTGTGTGATCACATGTGGGGAAACTTATTTTACAGCTCCCCTTAATGTGGTCCCTATGGCACCATATATTCCGGCCTGTTTAGAGAACTGCACCTTTCTGTGCAATATACTTCATTATGATATCAACAATAAATACATGTTTGCATTTTTAAAGAATAAAGGCACTGGAGTGTAAGAAAGGAAATATTGACATCAATCTGAATGTCTTTTCTCTGTCATTTTTCAAAGGATGTGGTATGGTTTTATCATCAGTCATTTTTAAAACTTATTCAGGTCTACTGTACTCATGTTCTACTTTACAGGTTCCCTCTACAACTTGTTGCTACTTTACTTTATTATTATTATTTTTATCCTGAGATTTAGGTAATAAAGTTAAAATGTACCGTTTTGTCTTTTGATGTCTCTTTGCTGATTAGGTAGCCATGGTGCTACCACATGCCCCTGTACTCACATCCCTTAACCTTTAATCCAATGTAGGGGTCCCACAGGGGTGTTTATTTTCAGGACTTGGGGCCCTGAGCCTCTCTGCTTCATGGCTTTCTGTTTTGACACAGAAACCTCTTGTTGCCTAACACCAGCTCTGAGTGAGGGTTAATCAGGTGCACACAGGTGCGGGGTCTCGAGGTTTTTTTAGGGGCTGTAACAGTATTAAACAGTGGGTGGTGCAGGAATATAGCAGGTAAATCATGGCAGCCATATTTGGAAGGTTGTTCAATGTTTAATTGTTTCTTGGGTTAGACTTAATGTCATTTAGGAGGTGCTTTTATCCAAAGCAACTTACAAGTATCCCAACTTGGTTAGGGTCAGAACACAGGGTTGGTACAGCACCCCTGGGGCAATATGGGTTAAGGGACTTGCTCAAGGAGCCACATTGTTAATTTCCTAATTTTCCTGGGGTTTCAACCCACAACCTTCTGATTGACAGCCCAACACCTTAACCACTAAGCTACCTCACCCTCAAACTTAACACTTTGCTGGCCTGTCCATTGATAGTTTCATAACTGTATCCATCCATTTTTGATCAGATTTGGTAATTATTTCTACAGAATAAATATTTTATAAACTGTATAAGGAGGCACAGAGTGGTAGCTCAGTGTTTAAGGTGTTGGGCTATCAACCTGAAGGTTGTGGGATCAGATCCCAGGTCCACTGCAGTTACTGATGTGGGTCCTTGGGCAAGACCCTTTAGCCTCATTGCTCCAGGGGTTCTGTATGAACCCTGTGTACTGACTCACAACAAAGTTGGGAATCGCAAGTCGCTTTGGATAAAGGCATCGGCAAAATGAGCAAATGAAAATGTAATGTAAATATGTCTATTATTGGCTACTCGACTATGACACACCAAAGTCCAGATAGCAAGTAGTGAAAGTACTAAAGGTGTTTAATTAAGAAAAAGATCACAATTAAATGAAAGTGCAAAGTTTTTGTGGTTGCTATTTATTATCTTATTAGCTGCTCGTCTTATTGAGGGGCGTGAGGGCTGTTGGAGCTTATCCCAGCTTCGCAGGACGAAACCCTGGACAGGTCTCCGGCCCGTTGCAGGGCAGACACGCAACGCAGGTTTACACCCACTTCACCTGATGTTCGATGTCTCCGGACTGTGGGAAGAACCTTAAGGAAAACCGGAGGTTGCAAACTCCACGCGGAATGGATCCAGGCTCTCTATACTGGGAATCGAACCCATGCAGTCAGCCCATTGCCTTTCATGAATCCCATCGTGGTAAAAATAAAATACTTACAAGTTGCTCTATGAAACAGTAAGGGACTGAATTTCGATTTGTGGTGATTCCCAAGAGTCTCTGGTTTGCATTTTAAAGTGTTTTTTAAAAGGTTATAAAAGTCCTACATGCTGAGTGTTACATAAACAGTGTTTCGGTTGTTAATCGGATGCATTCCCACCCTGTTCGGACTGCAAAATACAGAGACGTCAACATGTCAAAGCAGCTGATTCATGTAGTTTTAATATTTTTGAATTCTAATGTAGAACACAGGACATTTCGTATCTACCCTTGAGTAAGGCGTAAGTGAGCCCCTTATTTAGCTATACTATTCACGTCTTAATGTTCTTAATGTCAATGTGCTGCTAAAGTCCTCGCAATAAGGAGAGCAGCTCAAGGACACCAGTCCTCCTGCAAGGTTACTGTGTAGTGAGCACTGGGCAGCCATTTTCTCAGCACATTCCTCCATGTTAAACTAAAACGTACCGTATGTTAGTTGTGGCACATGGAATTGTACAAGATATGGGCTGAAACGGCCTCTCAGAACCACGTGAATCTGTACAATACAACAGCATTGTGTGTGTGTGTGGCTGTTCAGCACACTAAATGGCTGAAGGTCCACTTGGCAAGTCACAAAATGGCTCTGCACTGCTTAGTTCAAGAGCATTGCACAAATGGGCCGTGGAACTACAGGAAGAAAACACAGGAAGTGAGCTAAGGGTCAGAAGTTTCTCTGCTGAATAGCCATTGGCTGTTCAGCAGCAGGCAACGCAACGGGAGCAGCCAATGCCAGTGCAGCTAGGTGAAGCCCATCCCTTTGGGTCATGACGTCACGCACCATGTAAGGACTGTTACTGGCGAAGCTGCTTTGTCAGCAGCTGCAGTGCAGACAGAGAGGAACGAGGTCCAGACAGCTTGAGGAGATCCAGACACCAGATGTATTAATGCTGTTAAAGTGCCACGAGCAAGAAAGTCATTAAATAATTTTATTAATTACATTATTAATGTTTTTAAATCGTGTTTTTTTTGTTTTATTTTTTTTAATATCTCCATGTAAAGTGCTACATTTATTTATTTTGCATTTGCATATTTTGCATGCATCTGTGTGGTGGAACACACACACATATATATATATATATATATATATATATATATATATATATATATATATATATATATATATATATATATATATATATATATACACACACACACTGGTGAAGTGTGCGCACGGTGTCCGGGAGCAATTAGGGTTAGGGGCCTTGCCCAAGGGCACTTCAGCCAGGGTACTTAATGGGATTAGGAATCGAACCGGGGATATTCAGGTCACAAGGCTGGTTCTTGAATGTTATTCACTATGTTCTTTTATATTTGTTTCTATGCTTTTATATTCTTTTAAAATTTTTACAGAACTTTGGTCAACGCAAGTTGTGTTTAGAGTGCTCTATAAATACAAGTTACTTACTTCTGAAATTGTGTAACTATTATAATAAAATAAATATTAATAAACTACAGTTTCCGTCAAAAGTTTGGACACGACACCTTCTAGCTAAATTATGAATTTCCTCCACTTATCATTACATTTACATTGTCATTTAGCAGTTGCTTTTATCTAAAGCGACTTACAAATGAGAACATTACAAGTCAGAAGTTATGGAGAAAACCAACTATACTGTAAATTCATCAAACCTGATTGTTATTTGATGCTGCGCCCCCCCACCCTTTTTTTTTTTTTTTTCCCCTTTACAACAGGTATTTGTTAAAGTGATGCGTCCTTAGTAGTTTCTTAAAACTGTTTAGTGATTCTGCCTTACGGACAGAGTTTGGAAGAACATTCCACCATTTTGCAGTGGTGAACGCCACGGAGTGAAAATAAACTCCTCTATCATATAGATGGACTTTGTAGTTTTATAATTCCAGCCTGTAGTCCATCTGTGTTCTTTGTTGTTGTTAGTCCTCTGTTGGTTCTCTGTCTCTATTGGTCAGGAGCATCACAGAACCACATTTGGGTGGTGGATTGTTTATTGTCAGTTCTGCAGTGACACTGATGTGGTGAGGGGGTGTTAGTGCAGCAGTGCTGCTGGAGTTTCATTTAAACACCTCAGTGACACTGCTGGGATAGGAATAATGCACCAACCAAATAACCCCTGCTCTGTGGTGGTACTATTGACCATTAGAGAACAGAGTAAAGGGGATTTACACAGTATGTACTGTAGTCCATTTGTTTATGGACTACAAAGAGCATCTTTTTGGTTACTGTTTTCAACTTTAATCTGTTATATATGTTTTACAGTTGTGACAAATTTTTTTAATTTGATTTAATTCATTAAAATTCAAAATTGATTACTACTCATGGAATAAAAAAATATTATACTTATTATAAGTACTAGATTTATACTTATTATAAGTACTACATTTATTTCAAAGACATATATTTGGGTGCAGTGGTATGTTTTCATAATTATTATAGAAAAATCAGTGTATTGTCATATTGCCGAAATTATCACAAAAATACCCTGAGATATTGGGATATATAATCTTATTAGAGATACCAATTCTGGGCCATATCAACCACATACAGTTCATACGGAGCAAAAACAATGTGGTTTCGACCAAGGTTATTGTATAGGTGGCAAAAAATGGTTCAGCTAAACACAAGTGGTAACAGAGACATTACATCAAACGATGATTCAACAGGCAAAACAGGCTTTGGGCTCTCAGTAAAATGAAGTGATGCCGGAAATTCCCGTCTCTGTTGTAACTACCAACAGTAAGCAGTGAGTAATCAGGACGAAGAGGTTCAATGGTAATTAGAAAAATAGGTGTGTTGTGGGATTAATTAATTATAAAGAAATACTGATTTTAGCTTTATTGTCTTTATATATATATATATGTATATATATATATATATATATATATATATATATATATATATATATATACTGTATATATGCACTATATATGCACACACACAGTATGTACACATACAAATATATATATATATATATATATATATATATATATATATATATATTACACACACATATACATGTACACACATGAACACACAAGTTGAGTTAATGAATAACCATATGGTTCCATGTCTAAATGTAGCATGTCTGAATTTTACTATGCCAGTTTAATTTTATCGCATTTTTTTTTTTTTGTACTTTTAGTTGAATTTTAATGTGCTTATTGTTGATTTTATTATTTAGACTTTTGTATATATACAGTGGGTTGCAAAAGTATTCATACCCCTTGAACTTTGCCATATTTTGTCACATTACAACCACAAACATAAATATATTTCACTGGAATTTAATGTGAAAGACCAACACAAAGTGGTATACAATTGTGAAGTGGAATGAAAGTTATACATGAATCAACAATTTTTTTACAAATAAAAAACTGAAAAGTGCGATGTGCAAAATTATTCAGCCCCCTTTTCCCTGAGTGCAANNGGGGGGCTGAATAATTTTGCACATCGCACTTTTCAGTTTTTTATTTGTAAAAAAATTGTTGATTCATGTATAACTTTCATTCCACTTCACAATTGTATACCACTTTGTGTTGGTCTTTCACATTAAATTCCAGTGAAATATATTTATGTTTGTGGTTGTAATGTGACAAAATATGGAAAAGTTCAAGGGGTATGAATACTTTTGCAACCCACTGTAAACACGACTAATGGAGCATCTGTAAAAACTACAATTTCCCTCAGGGATTAATACAGTATTCTGATCCTGATCAACTGCCGAAAACATATATATATATTGATTAATAGCACATTATAGTATGCATCCAATCTATGACCAGTGTTGATACTGATTCTGATCAATTGCCGAAAACATATCCGTATATATTGATTAATAGTATAGTATCGAATAGTAATATTTGCCATGCATCAGGTCTATGACCAGTGTTTCTGTTGCACTGACTTATTAAAATTTTTTTTCATTTTTATAGCAATTCTGCATCAGAGGAGTCGAACCACTCCGGCTCTGAATCAGGGAGTCAGTCAGAGAGCGAGCAGGGTAGCGAACGAGTGCAATCCCACCATTCTGAGTCGAACAGCACATCGGAATCGGAAAGCCACTCAGAATCAGGGAGCGAATCTGCCGGGTCCAAATCACAACCCAACACAGAAGAGGTAAAAGAAAAACGGGTGAAAAAGAAGGATCTGGCAGATGTAAAGAAGGTAAAGAAACAACTTCAACTTCTTTTTACTTCTAAAGTCCATCACTAATCTGATGATCTTCACACTTAGACCTCCGAATCCCTAACATTCCCACTGCTCTTGGACTATAGATTCACAGTTACACTTTCTCCATAACCCCATATTGCACGATCAGTGTTCTTCAGCTAATCCAGCAATCCCAGCCCACTCCGGCCTCCTTTAACTTTTACAGGAGGAGAGATAATTAGCAACATTAACCATATACACGTATTACTGTTTACCTGATGCACGTCTTAAACTTGTCCTTCATCTGCAGACTGCCCATCACACCCTAATAGTCATAAAGTGACCCTCTTGGCACAGTTCATTATTTTCGAAAAATGAGCAGCTTTTAAATAAAGATGAGTATCAGAGATTTAAAGCTGATTTGTTTAATTATATAAAAAAAAAAAAACGTTTTGTTTTGCTTAATAATACCAGATGTGGGAGGAACATCCAGATGTCTATGGTGTTAGAAGGTCCAATCGGAGCAGACAGGAGCCGGCTCGTCTGAACATTGGAGCTGAGGTTAGCCACCCAATTTAAAACACGACAAAATAATAACCAAAACACACACACTCAAACACACATAACAAGTATACATTCATTCATTCATTATCTCCCGCTTTATCCTCTATTAGGGTCGCGGTGGGGTTCCCCATGCCCATCCAGGGGAGAACGTTTCGGGCGCTGGGCAGATACACCCAGGACAGGGCGCCAATCCATCGCTGGGCACACACTCACTCACACAGACACACTCTATATGGGGCAATTTTGAGGATTCAATTAACTTGATCCATGTTTTTGGACTGTGGGAGGAAACCGGTAAACCTGGAGGAAACCCACACAGACACGGGAAGAACATGGAAACTCCACCCATATGGGGATTTGAACCGGGAATCCCTAGCGCTGAGAGGCGAACGTGCTAACCACTAAGCCACCGTGCCGCCCAATAAGTATACAGTTTATATATATATAACTATATGTACACGTACATATATATATATATATATATATATATATATATATATATATATATATATATATATATATATGGCGGCACGGTGGCTTAGTGGTTAGCATGTTCTCCTCTCAGCACTAGGGATTCCTGTTTCGAATCCCAATCTGGGTGGAGTTTCCATGTTCTCCCCGTGTCTGCGTGGGTTTCCTCCGGGTTCTCCGGTTTCCTCCCACAGTCCAAAAACATGGATCAAGTTAATTGAATTCTCCAAATTGCCCCATATAGAGTGTGTCTATGTGAGTGAGTGTGTGCCCAGCGATGGATTGGCGCCCTGTCCTGGGTCTATCTGCCCAGCGCCCGAGACGTTCTCCCCTGGATGGGCATGGGGAACCCCACCGCGACCCTAATAGAGGATAAGCGGGAGATAGTGAATGAATGAATGAATGAATGAATATATATATATATATATATATATATATATATAGAGGGAGAGAAAATGTATGTACGTGTACATGTGTGTGTGTCAATTTTAAAACATGTATAATACACACGTACATATTAATACACGTTTAAAAAAAGTGTATAGGTGTGTCCATTTTCACATATAAAGACAGTTTGTGTAGTCGTAATGTAAATGTGGACATGCGGAAATAATTCGAATGTATTTTTTGAGGACTTCACATCATCGGGTCACAAACGTGTACTTTCACTGTTATGTAGATTACAAATCAGGTTTTTAATGGCTCTAATGGGCCTCTTTTTAATAATTTCCACCATTTTCAGGGCAGCAGCGAGTCTGAGAATGAAAGTCCCAAAAGAAAAGCAACTCGGCAACGAAAAAAAGAGTGAGTACAACCGGAATGAGGCATTAGCTTCCTCGATTTTTCGATTCAGAACAACACATCTTTAGCTTGGAGTTTGGATTTAGGAAACACGTTTTTGAGCAACTGGGCTTGCTCTTTGCACATTGAGAGTTGTTTGCTTTGCGAAACGCGGTGGCGGTCTGTGATAAGGTGGCCATGATTAAGCGAAGTACTCTCGAGCACATGTGGCTATGTTCATTACAGTTTTTTAATCAGCGACAGTTTAAAACTCAATGGTTAAACACCTTTAGCCCCATGGTAGTGGATGATCATTTTTTCCCCACCTGCATGACCTCACTCACCCTTTACCTCATAAACTAAACCTTACAGAACAGTGTTACCAGAACCCTTTCAGTCTTATTTAGCTCTTTGTCTCTTGATTTAAAAAATCTGAGTACAAATAATAGCGTTTAGTTTTTAATGCATTTAAGAAATTGCCTATGCCTATCAGGGAAGAACGTTTCGGGCGCTGGGCAGATATACCCAGGACAGGGTGCCAATCTATCGCTGTGCACACACTCACTCACACAGACACACTCTATATGGGGCAATTTGGAGAACTCAATTGACTTGATCCATGTTTTTGGAATGTGGGAGGAAACCGGAGAACCCGGAGGAAACTCACACGGACACGGGGAGCACATGGAAACTCCACCCAGATGGGGATTCGAACCGGGAATCCCTAGCGCTTAGAGGCGAACGTGCTGACCACTAAGCCACCGTGCCTGCTTGCATTTAAGAAATGTTTTTAGAAATTATTGTATATTATTACCAATACAATTCTAACATATAAACTTGACCGTGACCTACTGAGCTTACACACAAAGGTGTGTGTCCTCTTTATTTAACCACACACACACACATATATACATACACTGAGCGAAGTGAGCACACATGACTGGACCGGTGGGCAGCCTTGTACACAGTGCCCAGGGGCCAATTGAGGTTAGTGCTCTTCAGCCACTTGGTGGGACTGGGAATCAAACCAGCGACCTTCAGGCCCAAACGCTGGCCCAAGATTTTACATGTTTATGTACTTTTGTAAGGTGTGATTTCTATCAAAGGACTTTTCCCATTGAGTCCCATTGTAAAGTTTCCAAACCTTCGCTCAGGCTACACTGATTATTTAAATGTATTTAAATTTGTTTGGATGGTCAATAATAATAATAATTAATTAATTCATTATTTCCTGCTTATCTTATATTAGGGTCGCGCTGGGGTTCCCCATGCCCATCCAGGGGAGAGCGTCTTGGGCGCTGGGCAGATAGACCCAGGACAGGGCGCCAATCCATCGCTGGGCACACATTCACTTACACAGACACACTCTATATGGGGCAATTTTGAGAATTCAATTGACTTGATCCATGTTTTTGGACTGTGGGAGGAAACTGAAGAACCCAGAGGAAACCCACGCGGACACGGGGAGAACATGGAAACTCCACCCAGACGGGGACTCGAACTGGGAATCCCTAGTGCTGAAAGGAGAACATGCTAACCACTAAGCCTCCATAATTTCCAAGCAGCTTTAAACCCTTCTGTTCTCTTAAGAATCAAATCATTTAGATTCGATTAGCTTTGTGCTTTATATAATTGTACACTAGATTACGAGGTTTTGGAATTACGTTAAATGTTCTGAAATTCCATCCATCCATTATCTTCCACTTTATCCTCTATTAGGGTCGCGGTGGGGTTCCCCATGCCCATCCAGGGGAGACTGTTTCGGGCGCTGGGCAGATACACCAAGGAGAGGGCGCCAAACTATCGCTGGGCACACACTCACTCACACCATATGGGGCAATTTGGAGAATTCAGTGGCCCAATAATAATAATGTGTTTTAATAATAAGTTTGTCATGAAAACGCAGACAAACAGTGTTTACTATTCCTCAGGTCATAATGTGTCGTTCGGCAATGTGTGTCTAAGTGTTTGCTCATAACTATATTATATATAAAATAAAAATAGAACAATTGCGGAACAAGGTGCGTCCGTCTAGCCAGGAGATGCGTTGTGTGTTGCTGGCAGCAGCATGGCAGTGTGGCCAGTTTTAGAGCCGATGGGTGAAAACTGTGGAATTTCTGTGTTAAAAGAAATACCTGGAAAGATGATGACTCAAATGACGAGGATGACGACGATTTCAGCAGTTCAGAGAGTGAACAGGAAGACAAAAAAGTTAGATCCAGACGACTTCCTGCTAGAAGGTAAGAGTGTAGCGATGCCTGGCCTTTAGACAGCTCACGCCAGTTTAGTCATGTGATGACCAATTTGGTTTGCCTTATTGATTCTATATAAGCAACAATAAAGATTGTATTCTATCATTCTAACTAAAGGTGTCCAGTCCATAATTTCCAAGCAGCGTTAAACCCTTCTGTTCTCTTAAGAATCTAATTATTTATGATTCGATTAGCTTTGTGCTTTATATAATTGTACACTAGATTACGAGGTTTTGGAATTACGTTAAATGTTCTGAAATTCCATCCATCCATTATCTTCCACTTTATCCTATATCTGGGTCGGGGTGGTGTTCCCCATGCCCATCCAGGGGAGACCGTTTCGGGCACTGGGCAGATTCACCCAGGAGAGGGCGCCAAACTTTCGCCGGGCACACACTCACTCACACCATATGGGGCAATTTGGAGAATTCAGTGGACCTTAATCCATGAGCACGTACACAATCAGATAAACTACAGTCTGGAATTGTAGAACTATAAAGTCCATATTTAAAGTAATTGGAACTGAGAACGTGGACACAAGTGGAGCAAAAAGGGGGCGTGGCCAAACATCTGAATTCTACTGTGTAGACGCAGTGAAGCCTGAATTTCCGTCCGTTTTGTTATGCTGTTTAATACTGTTAAGCAGACGACGTACATTTTACACAGCTAATGCAGTTAGAGATAGTACGATTAATATCTAAGAAATAATCATGATTATTATAATTAGTATGCATTAATTAACTTTAAGGGTGGCATAGTGGTTTAGCATGTTCTCCTCTCAGCGCTAGGGATTCCCGGTTCGAATCCCCATCTGGGTGGAGTTTCCATGTTCTCCCCAAGTCCGTGTGGGTTTCCTCCGGGTTCTCCGGTTTCCTCCCACAGTCTAAAAACACGGATCAAGTTAATTGAGTTCTCCAAAATTGCCCCATAAAGAGTGTGTCTGTGTGAGTGAGTGCGTGCCCAGTGATAGATTGGCGCCCTGTCCTGGGTGTATCTGCCCAGCACCCGAGACGTTCTCCCCTGGATGGGCATGGGGAACCCCACCGCGACTCTAACAGAGTATAAAGCAGGTGGTAATGAATGAATGAATAATTAATTTTACTGAAAGAGTGCCAGAAATAAGTGTTAAAAAATTGTTATTTATTAAAATTATTTATGAAATAACGTTTTGTTATCGAAAAAAATACAATGCAGAGCTTTGCATTACTAACTTACAAAAATAGTTACAAAATTTGTGAAAAGTGTTCCTTTTATAGTACGTGTTCTTGTCCAGGTTTTTTCCTCTACAGACTTTTGTAACTTTTAATTTTTTTGTTCTAATCAAGTTGCGTAATTTGGGCTAAAGGTCCGGCTACTGGCATAACATATTTTTCTTACGCATGTCGTCATGACGATGTTAAGACGCTTCTATGAGATTAATTAATTGTAATATTTTCATTCATGAATAATCATTAAAAACAATTCATTGTCTCATCCCTAGTTGAAGTCAATCACAATCCAACACCTTATGCTTGCGTGATATAGCGGGGAACCCAAATCTCAACTGGTGCCCTCACCCAGACTTAAAAATAGGCCTTCCCATAATGCTACCTTGTTAAATAAATAATGAATTTCACACCAAACGCTGAACATTTTGCCATAATCCCAAACCCATTCACACTAGTGTATATAACAACAAAGTCACGATGTTAAAAATATGAATGCAGAATTAAGAATGAATTTAAAAAATTTATTTATTGCAAATTTTTTGAACTGAATGTGGTTTAGTGCCGTTGCTGCTGGTGATGGGGGTTTTGGACCTGAATTTCTAATCTGTGCATGTGTTGGACTGGAGAGATGTTCCATTATGGGTCTTTAAAAGCTGTCTCAAGGCCACTGGCACTCAAGTCAGGCTAAGAGGCACCCTAGTGAATCGCTACACTGTTCTACAGGGCTGTTCTACAGGAACGTGCGAATGCCGCTGAGTCAAGCAGAAACATAAAGAGTTTTTCTTGTGTGTGTTTGCATGCCGTTATTTCTTTTTACCATAAATCAGACCACAGACCAAATCTTCCTCGAACAAACATCAGTCTCAGAAGGGACGCAAAACAAGGAAACACGAGTCGTCGGATGAGGACGAGGATGAGGACGACGACGACGATGAAGAAGACACTCCCAAGAGACAGACTAGACGAAGGGCTACCAAGGTTAGGTAAGGGCTCCAATTCCGCTTATTCTGCATAAATTCTAAAACATAAAAGGTTTGGTTAGTTGAGTTTGTAAAGGTGGGATGGTGGCTTAATGGTTAACCTCTCAGTGCTGGTGATACAGGTTCAAATCCCGACCTGGGTGAAGTTTCCATGTTCTCGCCGTGTCCATGATGGCCTTCTCTGGGTTCTCTGGTTTCCTCCCACAGTCCAAAAACATGGATTTAACATGGATTTGCTGCTCTCAATTGCCCCTATATAGTGTTTTTGTCTGTGTGAGTAAGTCAATCAAACACAAATCTACTACGGTTGCGAGTGAGAACATTTCGGGTGCTGGGCTGATGCACACAGGAGAGGCCACCAATCTACTGCTGGGCACAAACTTACTCACACAAACACACACTATATGGGGCAATTTAGAACATTCAGTTTTACCTTCAATACATGTTTTTGGACTGTGGGTGTTAACCGGAGAACCTGATGGAAACTCACACGCACATTGGGAGAACACCCAGATTGGGATTCGAACCTGGATCCCCAGCACTGAGAGACGACATACTAACCACTAAGCCACCATGCCACCACAATCAAAACAATATGAGGAAATGTAAAGTAAACAACGCCTCGGTTACATTTTGTTGTCCAGAAATGTCAATATCTGCGGCACGTGGGTCTTTGTTGAGGTATTTAGATTTTTGTTTCTTGGTATAATTCACTACACACAGAATTAAATATCCATCCATCCATTATCTTCATCCTATTTTAGGGGCGTGGGGGGTTCCCCATGCCCATCCAGGGGAGAACGTTTTGGGCGCTGGGCTGATACACCCAGGACAGGGCGCCAATCTATCGCTGGGCACACATTCTTTCACACATGCACACTCTATATGGGGCAATTTGGAGAACTCAATTGACTTGATCCATGAGGAGAACGTGCTAACCACTAAGCCGCCTTGCCAACCCAGAATTAAATAAATTAAATAATTAATAAAAGAAATAGTAATTTTTTTAGCATGAGCTTACATACATGTTGCCCTCCACATAATTGGTTGCTGCTTTTTTATTCTCTTTTTTTTTTTGACTTCTGAAGGTGAAATATATCCTCCGGTAAACATTCATAATGCATATGCAATGATTGCAGTTATAAAGAGGACCAGCATGATTTCGAGACCGACTCCGATGACCTCATTGAGATGGCGGAGGCAACAGAAGACGCCCAGGATGATGACAGTGAGACCATCGAGAAGGTCATGGACACTAGAACGGGCCGAAAAGGAGGTACTGGGTTTAAACCAGCTAGATGCGTCCACTTTTGTCTTTTTATGGAAAGAATAACGAGAACATTCGCCCTTCCTTTTTAGCTACTGGAGCCGCCACGACACTTTATGCTGTGGAGGCCAACGGTGATCCCGGAGCTGATTTTGACGCCGAGAAGGAAGAAGGTGAGCCTCAGTTCCTCATCAAATGGAAAGGCTGGTCCTACATCCACAATACATGGGAAAGTTTGGACTCGCTGACTCAGCAGAAGGTCAAAGGCATGAAGAAGCTGGAGAACTTTAAGAAGAAGAATGACGAACTCAATGCTTGGTGAGTAAATCGTTTAAAGCGGTTTTACTCCATGTCCATCCAGAGGAGAACGTTTCAGGCATCCAGGAAGGGGCACACACACAGGGGCAATTTGGAGCAGCCCATTAACGTTGAATCCATGTTTTTGGATTGTGGGAGGAAACTGGAGAACCCAGAGGAAACTCATGAGAACATGAAAACTCCACTCGTGAGGTTCAACTCAGGATCCCCAATGCCGGGATCTCATCTCATTATCTTACACTGATTCACTACTGGTGGCTTAGTGGTTAGCATGTTCTCCTCTCAGCACTAGGGATTCCTGTTTCGAATCCCAATCTGGGTGGAGTTTCCATGTTCTCCCCGTGTCTGCGTGGGTTTCCTCCGGGTTTTCCGGTTTCCTCCCACAGTCCAAAAACATGGATCAAGTCAATTGAATTCTCAAAATTGCCCCATATAGAGTGTGTCTGTGTGAGTGAGTGTGTGTCCAGCGATAGATCGGCACCCTGTCCTGGGTCTATCTGCCCAGCGCCCGAGACGTCCTCCCCTGGATGGGCATGGGAACCCCCCCCCCCCCCCCAGCGACCCTAATATAGTATAAAGCGGGAGATAATGAATGAATGAATGAATGATTGATTCACTACTAGGGTTGCGCAAGGGGGGTAGAGAACATTTCGCGAGCTGGGCAGATACACCCTGGAGAGGTTGCCAACCCATCGCAGGGCACACACTCACACAGACACACACACCATGTAGGGGCAACTTACTGTAGATGAAGCAATTTACCTTTAATCCATAATAAGAACTGTGAACCTTATACCGAACTCTAATGTATTTTATGATGCTGTAAACTTTTTCTAATTTAACGCATTATTGTTCCAAAACAAAGTAAAAACACAGACGTTTTAAGCATAAATACAAATAAATATAACTAATTTCAATGTATACAAAATTTATCATGTTTTTTGAGAAAATCTATTATTATTATCAACTGACTGCACCATCGATTCCCCTTTTTACCTCCTTGGCAATGCCCCCCATTCACGTCAGGACCCATGCACCTGTCACATTCGCAGAATCTGTATTAGAGCTTTCCAATACAATTGTATCTACAATGAGTTTTGCATGTTCTTTACACAAAAAACTGTGATCAAAATGATATATAGTATCGGTCTGAGGGCGGCACAGTGGTTTTGTGGTTAGCACGTTCTCCTCTCAGCGCTGGGGATACATCCAGGTTCGAGTTTTCATGTTCTCCCCGTGTCCACGTGATCCTCTGGGTTCTCCGGTTTTAGTCCACAGTCCAAAAACATTGATTCAAGATAAATTTAATGCTCCAAATTGCCCCGTATAGAGTGTGTCGGATTGCAACTTTAAAAACTGTATGCTTTGTTTCTACAGGGTGAGAAAAGCTTCACCGGAGGATCTGGAGTATTACAACTGTCAGCAAGAGTTGACTACCGATCTGAACAAGCAGTTCCAGTTAGTGGAGAGAGTTATTGGTAAATACAAGCTCTGTTCTGAGGAGTGATGGCTACAGAAAGTCGGGAATTGTTTAGTCATTTTATTTCTGTTTTGTTTTCACAGCAACAAGAACTGGAAAGGCTCAGACGCCTTCTGATTTTCCCTGTAAGTGCTTTTAATATCCATACGTTTTAATACGTAGCCAATATGTTTGTGGGATGGCATGGTGGTTTAGTGGTTAGCATGTTCTCCTCTCAGCGCTAGGGATTCCCGGTTCGAATCTCAATCTGGATGGAGTTTCCATGTCCTCCCCATGTCTGCGTAGGTTTCCTCTGGGTTCTCCGATTTCCTCCCACAGACCAAAAACATGGATCAAGGTCAATTTGAATTCTCCAAATTGCCCCATATAAAGTGTGTCTGTGTCTGTGTGCCCCCTGTCTTGGGTGTATCTGCCCAGCGCCTGAAACGTTCTGTCCTGGATGGTCATGTGGAACCTCCCTGCGATCCTAGTAGAGGATAAAGTGGAAGATAATGGATGGATGTTTGTGTTGGTGGAGTTCATGTATGTGCAATCAGCAGGGTTTAGTATTATAGGTGCTAAACTCATTTATTTAAGATTCATATTTAGGGCCTGTCCTGGGTCTATCTGCCCAGCGCTTGAAACGTTCTCCCCTGAATGGGCATGGGGAACCCCACCACGACCCTAATAGAGGATAAAGCGGGAGATAATGAATAAATGAATATTTAGGGCGTTCAGGTTGGAATCCTGATCTGGGTGGAGTTTTCATGTTCTCTCAGCCCCCGAAACGTTCTCCACTGGATGAGCATGGGGACCCCCCCCCCTTTCCCTGTGACCCTAATCCTTAGTAGAGGACTAAACATAAGATAATGAGATAAAAATGAAGATCAAATTAAAAATTAAACCTGAATGTTTGTAATCAGAATTGACTGGCGTCCAGTTTATCTCCATTTATATAATATTCATTCATTCATTCATTATCTCCCGCTTATCCTCTATTAGGGTCGTTGGGGGGTTCCCCATGCATATCCAGGGGAGAACGTCTCGGGCCCTGGGCAGATAGACCCAGGACAGGGCGCCAATCCATCGCTAGGCGCACACTCACTCACACAGACACACTCTATATGGGGCAATTTTTGAGAATTCAATTAACTTCATCCATGTTTTTGGACTGTGGGAGGAAACCGGAGAACCCGGAGGAAACCCACGCAGACACGGGGAGAACATGGAAACTCCACCCAGATGGGGATTCGAACCGGGAATCCCTAGCGCTGAGAGGCGAACGTGCTAACCACTAAGCCACCGCCTTTATATAATATTCATTCATTCATTCATTATCTTCCGCTTATCCTCTATTAGGGTCGCGGTGGGGTTCCCCATGCCCATCCAGGGGAGAACGTCTCGGGCGCTGGGCAGATAGACCCAGGACAGGGCGCCAATCCATCGCTGGGCACACATACACACTCTAAATTGGGCAATTTTTGAGAATTCAATTAACTTGATCCATGTTTTTGGACTGTGGGAAGAAACCAGAGAACCCGGAGGAAACCCACGCAGACACGGGGAGAACATGGAAACTCCACCCAGATGGGGATTCGAACCGGGAATCCCTAGCGCTGAGAGGCGAACGTGCTAACCACCAAGCCACCGTGCCGCCTTTATATAATATGTTTATCCAAATCGACTTACAAGTAGCCCAACTTGATAGCTGGGGTCAGAACACAGAGGATACTTCAGTAAACATGGGATTTAAACTCTCAACCTTTGGATTGATAGCCCAACACCCTAACCACTGAACTACCACATCCCCATCTACTGCACTTTACAAGTCCTGAGACTTTCAGGGATTCAAGGAGAATTTTTGTCATTTACGTAACATGAGGTATATAAAATGTAAACGAAATTCCGTTTCACGGACCCAGTTTAGGTGGTAGAATAATTTTTTATTTATTTAAATATGACATTAAAGAAAAATAAAAAATCAAATATGAAATAAAGCAGCGTTTGTATATATAAAAAAATAGCAATTAAAAAAAAAAAAACATAAAACATAGCAGCCGTGAGATGTTGTCTGTTGGAAAATTGTCACCGTGTCACAGTTTTGATGATGGCAGTGTTTTATTCATTCATAATCTGCCGCTTTATCCTCTATTAGGGTCGTGGGGGGGTTCCCCATGCCCATCCAGGGGAAAATGTCTCGGGCGCTGGGCAGATAGACCCAGGACAGGGCGCCAATCCATCGCTGGGCACACACTCACTCACACAGACACACTCTATATGGGGCAATTTGGAAAACTCAATTGACTTGACCCATGTTTTTGGACTGTGGGAGGAAACCAAAGAACCCGGAGGAAACCCACGCAGACACGGGGGGAACATGGAAACTCCACCCAGATGGGGATTCGAACCGGGATTTCCTAGCGCTTAGAGGCGAACGTGCTAACCACAAAGCCATGGTTATATATTTAATATATAATATCATTAGGCTATTGATAAATGAACAATGCAGGCTATGAAGACTTAGATTTAATCTTATTATCTAATGGATTTGTTTTAATCTGTTTTGTTGCAGCGCACAAAACCACATCCACCGAACCGGAGTACCTGTGCAAGTGGATGGGCCTTCCT
The DNA here is from genome assembly GCA_019802435.1 of Corydoras maculifer. Taxonomy (NCBI): domain Eukaryota; kingdom Metazoa; phylum Chordata; class Actinopteri; order Siluriformes; family Callichthyidae; genus Corydoras; species Corydoras maculifer. Next base: position 428,447 of record JAFMOD010000357.1, read on the forward strand.
TACGCTGAGTGCACCTGGGAAGATGGGGCATTGATCAGCAAGAAGTTCCAGAGCTGCATAGATAGTTTCATCAACAGGAATGTCTCCAAAACCATGCCCTCTAAAGACTGCAAAGTGAGGACCAGGACCGGTTCCCCCTTTTACTCACAGCACCAACAGTTACAGTGGAACCTATGTTTCATTAGTAATCCATCTGCAAACCAAACACTGAGGCACCCATTTCTATTCAAATAAGTCTAAATCCAATTTATTTGTTCTAGAGCTTTCAAAATACATAAAACATGTTTTATAGAGAATAAATGTAGTGATTTATACCAAAAACAGAACAAAAGAACTATATTTTTAATTCATTCATTCATTATCTTCCACTTAATCCTTTATTAGGATCGAAGGAGGGTGGGGTACACTCAGACACAGACCACACACTATATAGGGCAATGTAAAGTATTCAATTTACCTTAAATCCATGTTTTTGGACTGTGGGAGGAAACATGGAACATGTTCTCCCCATCCAGGTGAGAATGTTTCTGGCGCTGGGCAGATACACCCAGGACAGGGTGCCAATCTATCACTGGACACACTCACTCACGTAGAAAAACACACTCTATATGGGGCAATTTGGAGAATTTAATTGACTGTGATCCATGTATTTAGACTGTGGGAGGAAACTGGAGAACCCGGAGGAAACCCATGCTGATACGGGGAGAACATGGAAACTCCACCCAGATGGGGATTTGAACCTGATTCAGTCAATTGATTCAGTCAATTCTTCAAATTGCCCCATATTGAGTGTGTCTGTGTGAGTGAGTGTGTGGCGAGTGATAGATTGGCACCCAGTCCTGGGTGTATCTGCCCAGCACCCGAGACGTTCTCCCCTGGATGGGCATGGGGAACACCCCCCCCCCCCCCCCGCGACCCTAGTGGAAGATAATGGATGGATTGATGTTCATATAAACGAAATGAAAACCGAGGTTCCACTGTATTTGATTTTTTTTTATTCATTTTTGAACGTAATACACAGTATCAGTCAAAAGTTTGGACCCGCCTCATTTTTGCTTTTGTGTTTGAAATGTTTTAAAGGTATTAAAGCAAAGGCCAAGATTCGTGCCATTGAAAAAGCAGCCGTCTTATATCGGGGATGAGAACCTGGAGCTGAGGGATTATCAGTTAGCTGGACTGAACTGGCTGGCTCATTCCTGGTGCAGGTAGCCTTTCGGGCATTTTCTACCTCATGAACCCTGTATCTCCTCACCCTTAGGCACAATGCGAATCAGGTTCTATTTCATCCATCCATTATCTTCTGCTTTATCCTCTATTGGGTGGGGGTGGGAGGGGGCTCCCCATGCCCACCCAGGGGAGAACGTTTCGGGCGCTGGGCAGATACACCCAACAAAGGACGCCAATCCATCACTGGACACACACTCTCACTCACAGAAACACTATATGGGGCAATTTGAAAAATTCAGTTGACCTTGTTTTATGTTTTTGGACTGTGGGAGGAAACCGGAGAACCCGGAGGAAACCCACGAGGACATGGGGAGAACATGGAAACTCCACCCAGATGGGGATTTGAACCGGGAATCCCTAGTGCTGAGAGGAGAACATGCTAACCACTAAGCCTAGGCTCTATTTCACCTATGTTTTTAATTGACACATATTAAAGGTGTATCCAGTTGCTCATGTCTGCTTTCTGTGTGTGTTTTGTTCAGGTGTAACAGCGTTATCTTGGCTGATGAAATGGGCTTGGGAAAGACCATCCAGACCATCTCATTCCTCTCCTACCTGTTTCATCAGCACCAGCTTTATGGGCCCTTCCTCCTGGTCGTGCCTCTCTCGACCCTCACCTCCTGGCAGCGAGAGTTCGCCATCTGGGCTCCCGACATGAACGTCGTGGTGTACCTCGGGGATGTGATGAGCAGAAAGACGGTATGAATGCATTCTAGATGAGATGTTTAAATAGAATGCCACCCCTAACCTAAACCTGTATCCTCTTTGTGCCTCTTTGAGATGCTCTGTGCCGGACACACTTTAAAGATACTGAGAGCATCATTCATGTAGCGAGAACTGGGTTATGTAAAAAGAACCGTACTTCTATGAGAACTGGTAGTGATGGTATAACATCCATCCATACATTATGGATGGGGGGAGGTCCCCATGCCCATCCAGGGGAGAACATTTTGGGCGCTGGGTAGATACACCCCGGACAGGACGCTAATCCATCACTGGACACACAAATACACTCTATATGGGGCAATTTGGAGAATCCAATTTACCTTAATCCAAAAGGTCAAAACCAGTTGACTTAACTTTTTAGGGATCACTAAATTAATAATTATAGTACCTAGACAAAAGTTTGGACACGCCCCCCTTTTTGCTCCATTGTCCATGTTCTCAGTTCCACTTCTTGTAAAGATGGACTTTGTAGTTCTACAATTCCATTCTGTAGTCCATCTGTGTGTGTTCTACAGTACATACTGTGTACGTCCCCTTTACTCTGTTCTAATGTTCAGAACCCCAATAGTACCACCACAGAGCAGGGGTTATTGGGTTGGTGCATTATTCCTATCCCAGCAGTGTCACTGAGGTGTTTAAATAATATTCCAGCAGCACTGCTGCACTAACACCCCCTCACCACATCAGTGTCACTGCAGAACTGACAATAAACAATCCACCACCCAAATGATACCTGTTCTGTGATGCTCCTGACCAACAGAGAACCAACAGAGGACTAACAACAACAAAGAACACAGATGTTCCCTTTACTCTGTTCTAATGTTCAGAACCCCAATAGTACCACCACAGAGCAGGGGTTATTTGGTTGGTGCATTATTCCTATCCCAGCAGTGTCACTGAGGTTGAGAAATGAAACTACAGAAGCACTGCTGCACTAACACCCCCTCACCACATCAGTGTCACTGCAGAACTGACAATAAACAATCCACCACCCAAATGATACCTGTTCTGTGATGATCCTGACCAACAGAGAACAGAGAACCAACAGGGGACTAACAACAACAAAGAACACAGATGGACTACAGTCTGTAATTGTAGAACTACAAAGTCCATCTATATGATAAGTGGAGGAAATGGATAATGGAGCTAGAAGGGGGCGTGTCCAAACTTTTAACTGGTACTATATGCTCAGAGAGTAAACATGGGACATTCTGTTTTGAACATTCTCAATGAAATCTCATTTTGAATGAAACCAGTTCGCTTTTTGTCCTAAACTAACAGATCCGGGACTATGAGTGGATCCACCAGCAGTCCAAAAGAATAAAGTTTAATACCCTTCTGACCACCTATGAAATTCTCCTGAAAGATAAGGTGAGGGTTCAATCTTCACATCTTTATCATCATCTTCTACATCATCAAACTGCTTAACTAATCAGCATCTGTCATTTTTGTTTCCACAGGGCGTATTGGGAAATATAAACTGGGCCTTCCTAGGTGTGGATGAGGCCCACCGGCTGAAAAATGACGACTCGTTACTTTATAAAACCCTGATTGATTTCAGGTCCAACCACAGACTGCTGATCACAGGGACTCCTCTGCAGAACTCACTGAAAGAGCTGTGGTCCCTCCTGCACTTTCTCATGCCTGACAAGTACGTCATCATAGTGTCTTTAAGTTCAACACTTCATGTTGTACACACGCCGCCTCGTCATTACACATGACAACAGTTAGTTCTTAAACCGCTCTACACAATTGTGAATATATACACTCACCGGCCACTTTATTAGGTACAACTGCTGGTTAACACTTAATTTCTAATCAGCCAATCACATGGCGGCAACTCCGTGCATTTAGGCATGTAGACATGGTCAAGACAATCTCCTGCAGTTCAAACCGAGCATCAGTATGGGGAAGAAAGGTGATTTGAGTGCCTTTGAACGTGGCATGGTTGTTGGTGCCAGAAGGGCTGGTCTGAGTATTTCAGAAACTGCTGATCTACTGGGATTTTCACGCACAACCATCTCTAGGGTTTACAGAGAATGGTCCGAAAAAGAAAAAACAT
>JAFMOD010000357.1:438424-456369 GCA_019802435.1 Corydoras maculifer
TATATATATATATATATATATATATATATATATATATATATGTACATATATACATAACATGTTCATATTTATGTATATGCATTTATACACTTGTACATGCCTATATAGAACCTTTAATATAGATATATAATACTGTACACTTTATATTCATTACATATTCCATAATTTCACTGCACACACACACACACACACACACACACACATATATATATACACATACACACACAAACCTCAATGCACCGATCACTGTTACTAGTGTACTTCTAGCAATGACAATCAAGTTGAATCTTATCTAATCTGCATGCATGGGTTTGTTTTGCAGGAGATGGATATAGATGAGATCTTAAGGCTGGCTGAAACCAGAGAAAGCGATCAGGGGTCCAGCGCCACAGACGAGCTCCTGTCTCAATTTAAGGTGGTAATTCAAATTGCCTGAGAATTAGTGAATCATCATTTGAATTGAAATGAGGATGATTTCCGCCTCACTTCTGCTGATTAAAAGCTTCATTTCACTCATTCTGTTAGGTGGCTAACTTCACCATGGATGAAAGCACCCCTGAGCTGGAGGAGAGGCAGGTGCGGGACTGGGATGATATCATCCCCGAAGACCAGCGGCGCCGGGTGGAGGAGGAGGAGAAACAGAAGGAGATGGAGGATATTTACATGTTGCCCAGGAGCAGGAGCTCTAACAAAAGAGTAAGATACAGGGTTAGGAACTAAAGGGGGTGACATGCTGGCATAGTGGTTAGCATGTTCTCCTCTCAACACTGGGGATTTCATATTTGAATCTGGGTGTATCTGCCCAGTGCCTGAAACCTTCTCCTAGGATAGGCATGGGGAGATGCCCCCCCACGACCCTAGTAGAGGTTTAAAAAGAAGATAATGAATGAATAAATATTTTCTGTAATTATTTTATAATCTTACTTACTATTCTGGGGCGGCATAGTGGCTTAGTGGTTAGCATGTTCTCCTCTCAGCACTGGGGATTTCCAGGTTCGGATCCCAATCTGGGTGGAGTTTCCATGTTCTCCCAGTGTCTGCATAGGTTTCCTCTGGGTTCTCTGGTTTCTTCCCACAGTCCAAAAACATGGATCAAGGTAAATTGAATGCTCTAATTTGCCCCATATAGTGCGTGTCTGTGCCCAGCAACCCTGTCCTCGGTATATCTGACCAGCGCCTGAAATGTTCTCTCACGAAACATGCAAAAGTCATGTACTGATCCTCTAAATGATTCATACGGGTGCTTTGGTCGTATTGTGCAATAAACCAATCAGCGCGTCACTTTACGGTTCGTTTTCTTTAATAACCAGGTAGCACTCTGACTTTGGCGGGTTGCTATTTGAGCACTGCAGCTATCTGGACTCAATACACTGCTTTATGAGGTTCTCATGAGTTCATGTTACTGTAAATGGAGAACACACAGTATAGTGTAGACTTTGTATCTACATTACATTTACAAACAGTTAAATTTAATAGTGTTCAATTCTATTCAGCGTTCAGCGCTATAGCGACGTTGTTGATTCATCATGATGGTGACCGACGTCTGACTGTCGACGTCTGGAGAGGTTGTCAGTCGGTGGTGCATCTTGGTTTTCCGTTGATGAAATAGACAAGCAATCCGCTTAAAATGTACCGCGTTTCGAGATGAGCACGCCAATCTGCGGAGATATATTAATAAAGCTGCGTTGTTGTTTAGTGACAACACATTTACGTCATCCATCCAGCCATTATCTTCCGCTTTATCCTCTATTAGAGGGGGGGGGGATCCCCAGCGCTGAGAGGTGGATGTGTGGACGTGCTAACCACTCGGACACCCCATGCTTTCTATAAATTCCTAATCCTTCACTAGGGTCGCAGGCCCATCCAGGGAAGAACGTTTCGGGCGCTGGGCAGATACATCCAGGACAAGGCGCCAATCTATCACTGGCCACAGAATCACTCACACAAACACAATGGGGCAATTTGGAGAACTCAATTGACCTTGAGCCATGTTTTTGGACTGTGGGAGGAAACCGGAGAACCCGGAGGAAACCCACACGGACACGGGGAGAACATGGAAACTCCACCCAGATGGGGATTCGAACCGGGAATCCCTAGTGCTGAGAGGAGAACATGCTAACCACTAAGCCACCATGCCACCCCCTTTACACATCATTTTAATAATTTTTTTTTTCAGGCATCTAGAAAGTCCTGTAATGGTGTTTTAAATGTTTACGGGGTTTCTCAGTAATGACTGTGATGTATGATTGTTTTCAGGCTCAAGCAAACGACAGTGACAGCGATGTCGAATCGAAGCTCAAACTTAAAGGCCGCTCGTCGGGCTCCGAGAGTGAGACAGAGGACAGTGAGGACGACAAGAAGCCGAAGCGCCGTGGCCGTCCACGGGCACGAAAGAACAACGTGGAGGGCTTCACTGACGCTGAGATCCGACGGTAGTTACAACCGACACTCATCAGCACAACGTTAATTAACCATTGTAAAACTTATTTTAACTCGATGCCAATTTTTCACAGGTTTATTAAAGCATATAAGAAATTCGGAGCGCCTCTTGAAAGGTAGGACGATCTATTTTGCCTACTGTGCTTGCACACATTTAACCCATCCGTGCAGTGATACACAAACACACACACACTCACACACACTGAGTGAAGTGAGCACACGTGCCCGGAGCGGTGGGCAGCCTTCTATACAGCGTCTGGGGCTAGGGGCCTTCATCCATAGTTCCTGGTGGGACCAGGAATGGTTGGATCCTTAACAATAATCCTATGATTGCCCCTACGACCTGAAAGGAATAGAAATGACGCAACAACTAAAGGTTGTACCATTTAATGAGTGGTGTTGGGTCCCATATTAAAAACATTTTAGTAAAGTGCACGTGAATTTATATATATATATATATATATATATATATATATATATATATATATATATATATATATATATATACTAAAATTAAAAATGAGTGGATGACTAATAATATAAATTATAGTTTATATTAATAAAGAAGGGCGGCACGGTGGCTTAGTGGTTAGCACATTCGCCTCTCAGCACTAGGGATTCCCGGTTCGAATCCCCATCTGGGTGGAGTTTCCATGTTCTCCCCGTGTCTGCGTGGGTTTCCTCCGGGTTCTCCGGCTTCCTCCCACAGTCCAAAAACATGGATCAAGTTAATTGAATTCTCAAAATTGCCCCATTTAGAGTGTGTCTGTGTGAGTGAGTGTGTGCCCAGCGATGGATTGGCGCCCTGTCCTGGGTCTATCTGCCCAGCGCCCGAGACGTTCTCCCCTAGATGGGCATGGGGAACCCCACCGCAACCCTAACAGAGGATAAAGCGGGAGATAATGAACGAATGAATTAATAAAGAATGCCCAGCGATAGGTTGGCGTCCTGTCCTGGACGGATCTGCCCATTGCCCGAGACGTTCTCCCCTGGATGGGCATGGAGAACCCCACCGCGACCCTAATAGAGGATAAAGCGGGAGATAATGAATGAATGAATAATTACTTAATTAATGGGTACATTTTTGAATTGATTTATATGTTGGCGTAATAGCATTTGTAAACATTTTACCAGAAACATAGACAAACAGATGAAGCTCATATAGGTGTGGTAATTATTAAAGAAATTAGCTAATTAAAGAAATCTTATTTTATATGTTATAGTTTATTTTAGAGCTCATTATAAGATATTTTTAAGATTTGCACATGAAGTACAATATTGAATGTTTATCAGAACTATGATTATATTAAAACATGCATTTTTTATTTATTTTTAAATTATCATTAAATTTATAATAAGTTATTATTTATTTACTTATTATATATTATTTATAACCGAAATAATTTTGCTCTAAGGCTTAACAATAAAATAAATCGAATGTGTTAAAGGCGTTTGAATATGCATGTGTTAAAAAATAATTCAACACACAATGTGTCGACTTAACACCCCGAGCTGCTGATGAATGTGTTGATGGTGTTGTGTTTCCAGACTGGAGGCGATCGCTCGAGACTCTGAGCTGGTGGACAAGTCCATAGCGGATCTGAAGAGGCTGGGAGAGCTGGTCCACACTACCTGTGTGACTGCAATACAAGAACACGACGAGCAAATGAAGGAGAACCCTACTGAAGGTTCCGCTCATTTGGTTTTCTTATGAATATTAAGAGTTTTAATAAATATTTAATTTGGTTATATACAATGCAGGGTGGCGCTGTGGCGTAGTGGTTAGCGTGTCCTCTCAGTGCTGGGGATCCGGGTTCGAATCCCGATCCAGGTGGAGGTTTCATGTTCTCCCTGTGTCCATGTGGATTTTTTTCTGGGTTCTCCCATTTTCTCTCACAGGCCAAAAACATGGATTCATGGTGAATTGAAGGCTCTAAATTGCCCCAAACAGTGCGAGTGTGTGCCCAGTAATGGATTGGCACTATGGCCTGGGTGAATTTTGCCAGCACCCAAACCCCCCTCCAGAAAAAAGCAATATAAACATGCTTTGTGACAATTCTGTATTGTGAGGAATACTGTATGAAAAAATGTTCTCCAGTTAAAAAAAATATTCAAAAATTACAAAAATGTGTAATTTAAACAGTAATGTCCAAAGTTTTTAATATTAATCTATTAAACGGTATCAAGCGGCACGCTTAGTGGTTGGCATGTTTTCCTCTCAGCACTAGGGATTCCCGGTTCGAATCCCCATCTGGGTGGAGTTTCCTCTGGGTTCTCTGGTTTTCTCCCACAGTCCAAAAACATGGATCAAGTCAATTGAATTCTCCAAATTGCCCCATATAGAGTGTGTGTGTGAGTGAGTGTGTGCCCAGCGATGGATTGGCGCCCTGTCCTGGGTGTATCTGCCCAGCGCCCGAAATATTCTCCCCTGGATGGGCATGGGGAACCCCACCACGACCCTAATGGAGGATAAAGCGGGAGATAATGAATGAATGTATAAATAGTATCATAATCAATGTAAAAAATTACTGGAGAGTTTTTAAATCATAATTCAGTGTCAATAATGTACAATTTAAGATATATATTTTTTAATAAATAGCAATTTATTAGTGCGAATATCAATAAAACCCCTTAATAATTAAGTTCTCGTCATTTTGTCTTGATTCGACTAAATAGCCAAAGGTCCGGGGAAGAGGCGCGGCATTAACATCAAGATCTCCGGGGTTCAGGTCAACGCCAAGTCCATCATTCAACACGAGGAGGAATTTGAGCCTCTGCATAAAGCTGTCCCCTCCAACTCTGCTGAGAGGAACAAGTACTTAAAGCTGCAATGATCGAGTTCTCATCAGCGTGTAGTTCATTCAGAGAAATCATATTTGGTTTTCATTTGTCCCCTAGATTTCAACTCACCTGTCGTCTGAAAGTGCCCCATTTTGACGTCGAATGGGATGTGCAGGATGACACCCAGCTGCTGTTGGGAATTTACGAGCATGGATACGGCAACTGGGACCAGATCAAGACGGACCCGGACTTAAAGCTCGCAGAAAAGGTGGGTTGGGAGGGGTTAAGGGGAGTACGGGTTGAGAGGGTGTTTTTGGATTAGGTGAAGACAGGTTGGGTACAATGAGGTGATGTACAGGGGAAGTGATGTGGGTTAAGTGGTGGGGGTTAAGAGCAGTGGACTTGCCAGGGGGTTAGGGCCTGTTGAAGTGTTACGATGTGGGGTTAGGGAAGTAAAGAGGGGGGTGTTTTGGGGTGAGGGGTTGGGGATATATAGTAAGGGGCAGGGAAAGTGCTAGGGGATGGGGCAGGAGTAGTGCAGTAGGGTAAGGGGAAGTGCTAAAGGGTGGGAGTGCAGGTGACACGCTGAGGGGTAAGGGGGCAGGGGAAGTGCTGGGGGTAAGGGCAGGGCAAGACCTGTGGTAAGAGGGCAGGTGAAGTGCTGGAGGGTGAGTGCAGATGACATGCTGAGAAGTGAGGGGGCAGGGGAACTGCTGGGGCTGACGGGTAGGGAAGGTGTTGGGGCAAGTAACAGGGGAAGTGTTCAGGTTGTGGGACAATAAAAAAGCTTGGGGTAAGGGGCAAGAGCTGAAAAATTTGGAATATTAATTCATTCATTATCTACCTCTTAATCCTCTACTAGGGTTGGGAGGGAGGGGGGTCCACATGCCCATCCAGGGGATGAGCAGATACACCCAGGACAGGGCACCAATCCATCCCTGGGGACATACTCATTCACACACACAAACACACTCTATATGGGGCAATTTGGAGCATTGAGTCAATTTTAAATCCATGTTATGGACTATGGGAGGAAACCTGGAGGAAACATGAAAACTCCACCCAAATTGGGATTTGAACCTGGACCCCGGCACTGGGAGGCGGACATGCCCATCACTAAGCTGCCATGCCGCCAACTTTAGAATATTCAAGAGTTGCCACCAACTCTCTGGTTGCCCCTGTGTTTTGGTAGATTCTTCCGGACAGCCCTGAAAAGAAGCCCCAAGCGAAGCAACTGCAGATGAGAGCTGATTATTTATTAAAGATGCTGAAGAAGGAACAGGACAGTAACTACTCCAAAGCAGAGGACGAGGTGAGTGGAGAGAAGTTGTTTACTAACTGTACTGCAGTGTTTGCTTTTCCTTCCATCTTCCTTCACCATGCGGTCAGCCCTTCTTTATCTTTTATATCCCATTTGATATACTAATAATAATATACATTTGATTTATTCCCCATGCCCATCCAGGGGAGAAAGTTTCGGCCAGTGGGCAGATACACCCAGCACAGGGCGCCAATCTATCGCTGGGCAAACTCTAACTAACACAGACACACTCTATATGGGGCAATATGGAAAATTCAATTGACCTTGATCCATGTTTTTGGACTGTGGATGGAAACCGGAGAACCCGGAGGAAACCCACACGGACGTGGGGAGAACATGGAAACGCCACCCAGATTTGGATTCGAACTGGGAATCCCTAGTGCTGAGAGGAGAACATGCTAAACACTAAGAATTTTGGCTCCTTTCCATAAAAATATTGGAAACCATCCATCCATTCATTATCTTCCACGTTATCCTCTATTAGGGTCGCGGTGGGGTTCCCCATGCCCATCCAGGGGAGACCGTTTCAGGAGCTGGGCAGATAGACCCAGGACAGAACGCCAATCTATCACTGGGCACACACTCACTCACAAAGACACACTCTATATGGGGCAATTTGGAGAATTAAATTGGCTTGATCCATGTTTTTGGACTGTGGGAAGGAAACCAGAGAACCCGGATGAAACCCACGCGGACACGGGGAGAACATGGAAACTTCCCCCAGATTGGGATTCGAACCGGGAATCCCTAGTGCTGAGAGGAGAACATGCTAACCACTAGGAACTTTGGCTCTCTTCCCTAAAAATATTAGAATCCATCCATTATCTTCCTCTTTATCCTCTATTAGGGTCGCGGGGGGTTCCCCATGCCCATCCAGGGGAGAACGTTTCGGGCGCTGGGCAGATACACCCAGGAAAGGACACCAATCCATCACTGGGCACACACTCACTTACACAGACACACTCTATACAGGGCAATTTGGAAAATTCAATTGACCATTCAATTTATTGACTTTGAAACCAATCAGTGGATCCTTTTTTTCAGTTGTTGGCAACTAAATGACAAACTCTTTCTTTCCAGCCCAAGATAAAGAAGCGAAAACCTCGTGTGAGAAAAGACAAGGCGTCAAAAGACGACCTGGTCAACGAAATCTCTTCCCCTCGATTGTCTGAACATACTTCAGAGGAAGGTGAAGTAAAGGTACGGACCCATAAACGTTCATTTTATTGGATCAGTGACGCGTGTCGGTATGGACTGAAGCACAGAAAGCTATTAGCTTTAAATTGTAGGCGTCACTTTGATCTGGTTGTTTGTGATTGGCTGTCATCTTTTGGCTCTTCTAGGACAATGGAGCTGATAAATCGCCAACAAAGAAGAAACAGAAGAAGAAGGATAACAAAGAGAACAAAGAGAAGCAGGGCGCTCCTAAGAAAGACAAAGAAGGAGACAAGGACAAAGAGAAGAAGAGGGCAAAGCCCAAAAAGGAAAAGGTAGCGTGTCCTCTCGTTTTTTTTGCATTTTTTAAGTAACATTAGGCTTTTCAGGTCCCTCAAAAAACTCTGATGACTAGAGAAATGTTGAGGAACGTCTGTCAGGAACGTACACGTGGGACTTGTGTATATGACCCCCCTGCCCCCAATGTATGAGGGTTCAATGTAGGACTTTCATTTAGCCAGTTTATGAATTTGCCGTGCCCATAGAAAAATCAACCCATCCATTATCTACAGCTTTATCCTCTATTAGGGTCGGGTTGGGGGGGGGGGGTCCCTATGCTTATCCAGGGAAGAACGTTTCGGGCGTGGGGCTGATACACCCAGGACAGGACGCCAATCTATCGCTTGGCACACACTCACTCACACAGACACACTCTACATGGGGAAATTTAGAGAACTCAATTGAACTTGAACCATGTTTTTGGACTGTGGGAGGAAACCAGAGAACCCAGAGGAAATCCCCGCGGACACGGGGAGAACATGAAAACTCCACCCAGATGGGGATTCGAACCGGGAATCCCTAGCGCTAAGAGGAGAACATGCTAATCACTGCCACTGTGCTGCACCATAGAAAAATCATTAATTGCTAAAACAACAAACAAATGAAAACATTTTGATAAGTCAAATGTGTGTCTGTTTGACCACGCCCCCTTTTTTGCCCCACTTATTGTCCATGTTCTCAGTTCCACTTCCTGTAAAGATGGACTTTGTAGTTCTTCAATTCCTTTCTGTAGTCCATCTGTGTGTGTTCTACAGTACATACTGTGTACGTCCCCTTTACTCTGTTCTAATGGTCAGAACCCCAATAGTACCACCACAGAGCAGGGGTTATTAGGTTGGTGTATTATTCCTATCCCAGCAGTGTCACTGAGGTGTTTAAATGAAACTCCAGCAGCACTGCTGCACTAACACCCCCCTCACCACATCAGTGTCACTGCAGAACTGACAATAAACAATCCACCACCCAAATGATACCTGTTCTGTGATGCTCCTGACCAACAGAGAACAGAAGTCTACAAAGGGGGTGTGTCTTAACTTTTGACTTGTGCTGTATATTAATGATTGGTAAGGGTCTTGCTCAAGCACCAAATTGGTAACTTCAGTAGACCTTTAGATTGATAGCTTTACATGCTTAACTCTGAGATGCGACTTCACCACATCACAAAAATGCTCCTCCACTTTGGCCGTCCTCCTTTTTAGACCCTGCACCTCATTAACTAATGTTTGATAAGCTTAATAAGTTCAAAATCAAACTTACTGTGTGATAAGTTTAATAAGGTCAGGTAACTTTAGTGTGCAGCATCATAATGATGCTTCGTTAACATAGTTTTCTGTATTTTTGTCTCCCGCAGACCAGATCCCGTGGAAGAGGCAGGAGAGCTCAGGGCCCTGTACACATTACAGCTGGCAGTGAACCTGTCCCTATTTGGGAGGAGTATGATGAGCTGGACCAGGAAACCTTTAGTATTGTGAGTGTTGCCGCCTCCTGGGTATCTCTGCTTTCCTGTATTAACTATTGGGGCGTAATGGTTTGAAACCAATACGTGTACTGTCACACCATTAGTGTACGGGGTATAGGGCACACAGTTTGGTAAGCCCAGTCGCATGCATAACACATGATACATGATATGCATATGAAACTAACGTTCACAGATATGAAAGGCCAATCGGGTGACATTTCGCCCTCTTTAAATGTATTTTGATTAAAAAACCAACAGGGGACTAACAACAACAAAGGACTACAGTCTGTAATTGTAGAACTACAAAGTCCATCTATATGATAAGTGGAGGAAATAGATAATGTAGAAAGAAGGGGGCCTGTGCAAACTTTTGACCAGTACTGTATATTAATGAGGGTTAAGGGTAACTTGGTGTGAAAGCGTTTTTGTTGACGTTCATCTCGTTTGTTTGTCACAGTGTAAAGAACGGATGAGGCCGGTGAAGAAAGCTCTGAAGCAGCTGGATAAGCCTGATGAAGGGCTGTCGGTGCAGGAACAGCTGCAGCACACACGCACCTGCCTGCTGAAGATCGGAGATCGCATCTCTGAGTGCCTTAAATTTCACAACGATCCGGAGCAGGTCAAAACCTGGCGCAGGTCTGACTTCATTATAACAGCCATGAAGCTCTACTGTTTAAAGTTTACTGAACATTCGGTTTCGAAACTACAGTTATTAATATCAAGTTCTTTTGACAACACTTTAGTTTGTCTATTAAAAATCCTGACTCAACATCGGTATTCTAGTTCACCCCAGGTCGACCAGTTCAGGCTTAAGATGCGTACTTAAACAATTTTGCACTTGTAATCCTAAATTGTAGCATAAATATATATAGATATAAACTATAGTATATGTATGAGGGTGTGTGTGTGTGTGTGTGTATATATATATATAGGGGGGGGGGGGGGGGGGGGGGGGGGGGGGGGGGGGGGGGGGGGGGGGGGGGGGGGGGGGGGGGGGGGGGGGGGGGGGGGGGGGGGGGGGGGGGGGGGGGGAATATTTTCTTGGCACTCTTTGGGCCCCTTGGTACCAATTGAGCATCGTTGCAACGCCACAGCCTACCGGAATATTGTTGCTGACCATGTCCATCCCTTTATGACCACAATGTACCCAACATCTGATGGCTACTTTCAGCAGGATAATGCGCCATGTCATAAAGCTAGAATCATCTCAGACTGGTTTCTTGAACATGACAATGAGTTCACTGAACTCAAATGGCCTCCACAGTCACCAGATGTGATGGAACGGGGGATTCGCATCATGGATGTGCAGCCGACAAATCTGCGGCAACTGTGTGATGCCATCATGTCAATATGGACCAAACTCTCTGAGGAATGCTTCCAGCACCTTGTTGAATCTATGCCACGAAGAATTGAGGCATTTCGGAAGGCAAAAGGGGGTCCAACCCGTTACTAGAATGGTGTACCTAATAAAGTGGCCCGTGAGTGTATTTTTATATTAAAAGCATTCTTGCTAAAGGGCCGAGACCATAATGTGGTAGTTCACACATTCGGCTCTCAGCGCTGGGGATCCAGGTTCAGATATCGATCTGAGTGGAGTTTTCATGTTCTCCCTGTGTCAACGTGTGTTTTCTCTGGGATCTCCAGTAACCTCCCCTGGATTCAGTGTGAATTGGCAGCTCTAAATTGCCCCTGTAGTGTGTGTTTGTGTGTGTGTGTGTCTGTGCGTGAGTGTGTGCCCAGCAATGAATTGGCCCTCTCGTCCTGGCCCTGCGCCTCAAACGTTCTCCCCTGGATGGGCATGGGGAACCCCCTGCGACCCTAGTGGAGGATTATGCAGAAGATAAATTTAGGAATTTATATAAAGAATGGGGTTCAGAGTGGTTAGCATGTTCTCCTCTCAGCACTGGGGATCCATGTTCGAAACCCTATCTGGGTGTAATTTCCATGTTCTCCCGTGTCCACATGGGTTTTCTCCGGGTTCTCCGGTTTCCTCCCACAGTCCAAAAACATTTGTCAGCTCTAAATTCCCCTTAAATAGTGTGTCTGTGTGAGTAAGTGTGTGTATTAGCGATGGATAGACAACAGTCACCCTTTCTGCGGTGTATCTGCCCTGGATGGGCATGGAGGAACCACCACCCACCCCCCCACCCCGTGGCCTTAATAGAGGATTTAGTGAAAGATAATCAGATTAGAAGAGTTTTTGCTTCTTAAATATTTTATTATTGTGTACTTAACACCATTCAGAGGAAAGACATGAGATCCTTAAGCTATGAGTTTAATAAAACATTTTATCATTTTAGGAAACCAGTGTTTGTTAAATTTAATAAAAACATTTAAAAAAAACGTGATTTAGTGGCACCTAGTGGTGAGATTGCATATTACAAGCAACTGAATACCCATGTCTATGATCGTTATTGTGGCCTGGTTGACAAAAATATATATGCCTTTGGGTTACAGATTCGAGATGTGGGAGGATTTCGAGGACGAACACGGGAAGGGCCGAGACAACGGCTACCAGAGTCTCCACAAAGTGCTGGAGCCCTTCCTGCTGCGGCGCGTCAAAAAAGACGTGGAGAAGTCGCTGCCCGCCAAAGTGGAGCAGATCCTCCGAGTGGACATGTCGGCCCAGCAGAAACAGTTCTACAAGTGAGTCAGTGTTGATGTCGCAGTGTATTTATTTCTAGTGCTTCCCCTCATCCCCCGATCTGAGCTCCGCCGTCCGCACCCGGCTTTGATAACAGGTGGATTCTGACGCGGAATTACAAAGCACTTTCCAAAGGCAACCGGGGAAGCTCCTCAGGCTTCCTCAACATCGTTATGGAGCTGAAGAAGTGCTGTAACCACGGCTTCCTCATCAAACAGCCCGAAGACGGGGAGAACGACAGCGCTCAGGAGCACCTGCAGGTACTATGGTCCACTGTTTGAAAGCGAAAACTCCGGCAACTATTCATTTATGAACCACCAACACAAATTGTTACTCATGTAGCTATTTATAAACATGTACCGTATTTTCTGGACTATAAGGCACACCTAAAAGCCTAAAATGTTCCCAGAAATCGGACGTGCGCCTTATAATCCAGTGCGCCTTATACGTGTACGGAGTTCCAAAATCTATAAAAGTACTGTTGTGCGACGGGGAGGTTTTGTTCCACACATCGCCGCCCTGCTGATCTGTAACTTCATGCGCGCTCATCTCACAGAGAAGCCGAGTGAAGAAAATTAACTCGGAGCTCCCCGTCATTCCGGGAGGATTAAATAAAGAACTCCGACCGCTGGACATTGGCGTAAACGGGGCGTTTAAAGTAAAGTTGCGGGCGGCGTGGGAGCGATGGATGATAGACGGTGACGGGGAGGACATGGAAACTCCCCCCAGATGGGGATTCGAACCTGGAATCCCTAGTGCTGAGAGGAGAACATGCTAACCACTAACCACCGTGCCGCCCTAATATTTAAATTTCTTATAGGGAGAAACTGGGTCGTGTGCCACAATTTTATTTTCATTACATATACCTCATGTGATGCAAATGACCGTCTCCGTGACTCCTGTGTTGTGGGACAGGCGCTGGTGAGAGGCAGTGGCAAACTGGTGCTCCTGGATAAACTGCTTACGAGGCTAAGGGAGAGGGGCAACCGAGTGCTGATCTTCTCCCAGATGGTCCGTATGCTGGACATCCTGGCCGATTACCTGGCCATGAAGCGTTACCCATTCCAAGTAAGAACATACACTTATTTAATGTGAATTATTTTTCTTTCTTGTGAGACATCCTCTTCTTTATATTAGTTTTTTGGTCTTAAATGTGTTCTGGGTGCTACGTTCTCA
This sequence comes from Corydoras maculifer, assembly GCA_019802435.1. Classification (NCBI taxonomy): domain Eukaryota; kingdom Metazoa; phylum Chordata; class Actinopteri; order Siluriformes; family Callichthyidae; genus Corydoras; species Corydoras maculifer. The sequence goes on from JAFMOD010000357.1 coordinate 451,739, forward strand.
ATTGGAGTTGTGGCTGGGTGTTTGGAGCTGACTCCAGGCTTACTCAGGTGTCAGTAATGCAGGGGCATCTTGGATCATACTCCTAATGTCCTGCCTCTATTTTTATCCCCCAGTTATTTGTTGATGTGTTCTGGCTCGGACAGCACGGCACGATGGGCAGCTGTGTTGATTCTTAAAATCTGCGTTAAGGGGGTTGTTTTGAAACCGAGGAACGTTTGAGAACGAGGACGCGAATGAAATATTGCGGATTTTGCCGCGAACCGTCTGATTCATCGTTAATACGATTTGATCTTTATTTTGGGGTTTAGCGGCTGGATGGGTCGATCAAAGGGGAGCTTCGAAAACAAGCGCTCGACCACTTTAACGCCGAGGGTTCTGAGGTGAGTATTAAATCTAGCATTCAGAGAACGAGTTGCTCTATAGCCTAGCTATATATTGTCAATAATAAGTAACAGATTTTAATATTATGGCTGATATGTGTTTAATATCATGCTTTCTATAAATATTTGAATTCTTGAAGACGACATGCCATAGTGTGGTGTAGGCTTAAGGTCAGGAGTGTTAATTATACCTATTATGTTTATGTAAAATCAGTTTATTAACAAGCCTTAGGGCAATCTGACTGTAGATAAAAGTGAACATTAGAATTTGGTTGCGAATCGGTCCACAAACAATCAGTGAAATCTTGAGCTGAGGCGCCTATTTATTCATTATCTTCCCCTTAATCCTCTACTAGGGGTGGGGGGGGTTCCCTCATCTCCCCATGGCCTTCCAGGGTAGAATATTTCGGGCGCTGGGCAGATACACCCAGGACAGTGTGCCAATCTATCGCTGGGCCCACACTCATACAAACACAAACATCTATAAATGTCTATATGGGGCAATTTAGAGCATTTAATTTACCTAGTACCCATGTTTTTGGACTGTGGGAGAAAACTGGAGAACCCGGAGGAAACCCACGCAGACACGGGGAGAACATGGAAACTCCACCCAGATTGGGATTCGAACCGGGAATCCCTAGTGCTGAGAGGCAAACGTGCTAACCACCCTTTAACCATAATATCTTTTTAAAAAATATTAGAAAATGAGGTTTCTCTTAGTTTGCTTTTCACCCAGATCAGGATTTGGATTCAAGGATTTTTATTGTGACATCACCTGGTACTGGGGCAAGCACCCACAACTGTGCAAAAAAAGCGATATTTACAATATAAGAAAGAAAATATATATTCATTCATTTATTATCTTCCGCTTTATCCTATATTAGGGTCGCGGTGGGGTTCCCCATGCCCATCCAGGAGAGAACTTTTTGGGCGCTGGGCAGATACACCCAGGACAGGGCGCCAGTCTATTGCTGGGCACATACTCACTCACACAGACACACACATACACACTCTATATGGGGCAATTTGGAGAACTCAATTGACTTGATCCATGTTTTTGGACTGTGGGAGGAAACCGGAGAACCCGGAGGAAACCCACGCGGACACGGGGAGAACATGGAAACTCCACCCAGATGGGGATTCGAACCCGGAATCCCTAGTGCTGAGAGGAGAACATGCTAAACCACTAAGCCACCGTGCCGTCTAGAAAATATACAACAAATTTAAAATATAAAAAATATGAAATATGAGAAGGGTATGGAAGAGGGTGTATGTGGGAGGGTAAGTGCAAGATGCGGAGTGTATGTAGGTGGTAATTGTCCGAGTATAAGCAGTTCACATTTCTATTGGCCGTTCCTTCGTCTGGTTGCCGGTGGGAAGCTGTTTTAAACCTGGATTTAAACTTGGATCCTCAGCACTGAGAGGATTGTGTGTTAACCACTACCCCACCATGCCGCCCCTGAGGCACCTGTTTGCATTTAAATCAATGTAAATTTAATTAATTCCTTCTAGAGAAACCAAAATACATACAACACATGTTATCAAAAAATATATATATAGGGTTTACTACGGCACGGTGGCTTAGTGGTTGGCATGTTCTCCTCTCAGCACTAGGGATTCCCGGTTCGAATCCCCATCTGGGTGGAGTTTCCATGTTCTTCCCGTGTCTGCGTGGGTTTCCTCCAGGTTCTCTGGTTTCCTCTCACAGTCCAAAAACATGGATCAAGTCAATTGAATTTTCAAAATTGCCCCCTATAGAGTGTGTCTGTGTGAGTGAATGTGTGCCCAGAGATGGATTGGCGCCCTGTCCTGGGTCTATCTGCCCAGCGCCCGAAACGTTCTCCCCTGGATGGGCATGGGGAACCCCACCGCGACCTTAATAGAGGATAAAGCGGGAGATAATGAATGAATGAATGAAGGGTTTACTACTGCAAACAGAATAAAGATATCATATATACACAATTATATATTCCTTAATTTACTTAAAACTAAATATAAAATGTACTCTGTAATGAATGTTCAACGTTTAACAGAACGGCATTCACATTTCTAAAGCACCTAACTGTTTAATTGATCCTAATCAATAATTAGGCATAGAGGCATGGAGGCTTTGAGGTTAGCATGTTCTCTCCTCAGCGCTGGGGATCCAGGTTCGAATCCCAATCTAGGTGGACTTTCTGTCCACGCGGCAAATTTAATTAATTAATAAATGCGGGTGGCTTAGTGGTTAGCATGTTCTCCTCTCAGCACTAGAAATTCCCGGTTCAAATCCCAGTCTGGGTGGAGTATCCATGTTCTCCCCGTGTCCGCGTGGGTTTCCTCCGGGTTCTCCGGTTTCCTCCCACAGTCCAAAAACATGGATCAAGTCAATTGAATTCTCCAAATTGCCCCATATCAAGGGTGTTTTTGTGTGGGTGTTCACCCCTGGGTGGGCATGGGGACCCCCCCCGTCCCCCGCGACCCTAATAGAGAATAAAGCGGAAGATAATGGATGGATGGAATAAATAAATGCAGCTCTTAATTCCTTTTTCAACTCGATCGTATTTCTGTTCTTTTCTTTGCCGGGCTGCTGGCTTTCAAACCTTTTTATGGTCTCATGATGGCGCTAAAGTTAAAACGTTAACTTTACTTTTACTTCGCAGTCGTTCAGTGAACACTGATGTCAGAGGTCAATGAAAACCGAGCTTCTGCTGTGAAGTCTGACTCTGTTTATACTTTTATTGTTGTCCAGGATTTCTGTTTCCTTTTGTCTACCCGTGCTGGAGGGCTCGGCATTAACCTGGCCTCAGCAGACACTGTGGTCATCTTCGACTCGGACTGGAACCCTCAAAACGACCTGCAGGCCCAGGCACGCGCCCACAGGATAGGACAGAAGAAACAGGTATGTCTCTTTAGACATTAATAACGTTCCCTTATAAATACAATAAAAAGCTCTTTTGTAATAATATATATCTTTTCTTTGGTGTTTAGGTGAATATTTACCGTCTGGTCACCAAAGGTACCGTGGAAGAGGACATTATTGAAAGGGCGAAGAAGAAGATGGTGCTAGACCATCTGGTCATTCAGAGAATGGACACAACTGGACGAACTGTGCTGGATAACAGCTCGGGAAACTCAAAGTGAGCTGAATTCATTCGTTTGCCTTAGTACCCCCATGGGGAACCTCCCCCCCTGGATGGGCAGGGGGGGGTTCCCCATGCCCATCCAGGGGAGAACATTTCGGGTGCTGGGCAGATACACACAGGACAGGTGTCGATCTATTGCTGGCAACACATAAACACACACAAACACTATATGGGGCAATTTAGAGTTTATTTGATACACTCATGACAGGGCTTCACACAGGCACTCACCATATGGAGCAATTTGGAGCATTCAATTTACCTTGAATCCATGATTTTGGACTGTGGGAGGAAACCTTGGAACATGGAGACTCTACCCAAATTGGGATTCGAACCTGGATCCCCAGCGCGGAGAGGAGAACTTGCTAATCACTAAGCCACGTACTGCCCTTAGATCAATATTATTGGTTCTTGATTGGTAGGGTATGATAGGTCAGGTGTTGGGGTGTTGTATTAGCAAACTGAAGGTTGGGGGTCAAATCCCAGGTCCACTGAAGTTCTCAATGTGGGTTCTGGAGCAAGACCCTTAACTGTAATTGCTGTATCATCGTCATATCACCCTTTAACCATAATATCTTTTTAAAGAACATTAGAAAATATCACTGAGGTTCTAATGCGTTTGTTTTCAGTTCCAACCCGTTTAACAAAGAGGAGCTGGCTGCCATCTTAAAATTCGGTGCTGAAGATCTGTTCAAAGAGGCGGAGGGAGAGGAATCTGAGCCCCAGGTAATACAGATGGCTTTGGGGGATTTTAAGGGCAACTTAAAATGGATGCTGAATATTAATGCATGGCTGTGTTTGTATATATGCATGTATATTTATATGCTACATGTACATTCCTATATATAATCTTTATTATAAATATATAATACTGTATATTTCATATTCATTGCATTTCATAATTTCACTGTATACACACACACACACACACACACGTGTGTATGTATATGTATATGTATGTGTGTATATATATATATATATATATATTGCCCAGCGATTGATTGGCACCCTGTCCTGGGTCTATCTGCCCAGCGCCCGAGGCGTTCTCCCCTGGATGGGCATGGGGAACCCCACCGTGACCCTAATAGAGGATAAAAGCGGGAGATAATGAATGAATGAATATACATAT